>JAQGBM010001678.1:0-10279 GCA_034698405.1 Symphylella vulgaris | reverse complement strand
GCCCCCCCCCCCCCCCCTCCCCCACTCCGACCCCCATTTTTAGAAAGAGCCGGTTTTTTTTTCAGTAAGTTATTGAGAAAAAACGGCGATTTGTTAAAACAGGTAATGGATTTCTGGTTAAAATAATAACAAATAATGCTTTTGGAAAAGGTTGGGAATTTTGGTAAAGTTTTTTTCGGAAAATTTCCCGGTGTTTTTTTGGAAATTTTTATCTCTAGATATTTTATTAAAATGGGTACTTTTTTGATAAAACCTAAGCAGTCATATCATTTTTTAAACATGTCCCTTAGCTATAATATAAAAATTCAGAACTCTATCGTGTATACTTGTACTTTAGGAGTAGCAGCCCTACTTAACCGAGTACACTTTTTCCCATAGAGAATAATTTTCCCGCTCACCCTTAATTATCTTGAACTATCATCCACCTTATTAGACCATAGAGAAAAGGACATTACGAAAATAAGTTAGTACGGTAGGCAGACTTAGGCTATACGAAGATGCAACACCGAAAATACACTTTCTGCAGGTACAAATTCACTACAGCGAATCAAGCAGCTGTGTTTTTTTGAAGACTAGTAATATAACAATTACAGGTAAAAAACACAGCTGTTATACTACGAGATTGCCAGAAAGAGAAAAAAAAAAGTTTATACAGCACAGCACACATATTGTTACACCAGTGAATCATGCAATAAACATATTCAGCCACGCAAAGAGAAAGGAGCATCTGCTTATGGCATAAAACTAGACAAGTACACAACATTATTGAAACTAAAACACCTGTAGCATAGCCTTTACTATATACCACGGTGCTGAAGTACGTAATAATGTCCACTTAGATGAAGACTACATTAAGCCCGCTCTCAAACGAAGTTGACAGGGGCGGTCTTACCAAATTTACTAGAAGAAAAGTTAGTTTTCGTTACTAAGTTAAGTTGGAAAATCATGTTTTCGGTTTGTGATATCTGTGTGGATCTCGAAAACGGTTTTCTTGAAATTTGGGATAATACGGAGTAAACCTATATGAAGTATGAACCCATAGCTTGTATGTCCTTGGTGCAAATCCTTGGTGAAAATCGGATATGGGCCAATTTTGACAAATATATTATATATTATACAGCTATAAGGATATCGGTCCATAAGTATATAGGCTACGGTATATAGACAGATAATTAGCTATGACAATTTGAATAATATAGCCTATATATAGTAAGCTATACGTACCCGACACTACTTCGTAAATCGTACAACCAAAGATCAATTAGAGCCTTGGTCGTATAGTCATCTAGCTATACCGTACATGATTCTTTCTGTGGAAATCTATAGTTGCCCATATTTCTAAGAAAATACAACTTGTAGTTCACTAGTACCATAATGCACATAATAACTGTTTAATAACCTACAAAACCATAAAAATAATTCTGCCATCATAAAATTCAAAGCATTATTAATATAGCTGGCTGAGAACTTTTAACTTACTGTGCCAATTTTTATTTAGTAGCCTATAAATGAAGCCTGAAAAATGGGCATATGATATTTCTTAATTAATTTACAAAAATACCACAGGACCGCGTATAATGTGCGCCCTATCTGGATCGACAGTAAAAATCTTGTCCTCTTGCATGGGTTCACTAATAGAAAGAGCACAAACATACGAGTACATTATAGGCTAAAATTAGCTGAACTTCAAACACAAGCTTGGTAACAATATTGTGTATTAAGGACCTTATAACATCGCTCGATCATTAACACGCCATAATATATGAGAGCAATAATAATAAGCATTTATTATGTAAGATTATCAAGCGCGGACGAGTATAATCTAGTATTCATTCATGCTACAAACTAATATATGACACCTTGTATGACACTCATTTCCTTGCTAACTCTCTTATCAACTGTATACAGGACCTAATTATTATTGAATAATATATTAGAGTTAGTAGGCTATATACACTTAACCACTTTAAGTGTTTATGAAATATGTTAATATGCTCATATTATTCCATTCAATATGATAATTAGCGTGCAACTATTTTTAGACTTATATAACATGGAGTAGTCTTTATACTCCCAAAAAAGATGTATAATAAATTAAGAATGTGATGTAAGCCACACTGAACGGTATTACTCGAACAGTGCAAAGTACATCTTCGAATTATAATTAGTAATATTTTATACACTTAATAACTAACTTAAGCCCCTATAAATTAACTGTTAATACTGTTCAAAGTACTTTGTGCTGTAGACTTGGCTGTAGAGCTAAAGAGCGACAGACAGTGTACAAAGTGCAACTTTCGGATATATAACTTAGGCTAATTATTACTAATATTTTATACACTTCAAATATTTAATAAATAGCCTAGCTCTCATGAATGCGTCAGAATGCTAATATGTAATGTATAGACATGTCCTATACCTTACTAGTCTCAACCATGGGGGAGGGGGCATAGAGAGCACTCCCTCCCAAGTTCCCAACTATTTTCCAAAGTATAGAAAATTTCTTAAATTTCCTATTTTGTAGTAATAACTTAACTTAGCTATTAACTACTTAGAAATGTGGGTTACAAATTACAATGCTCAAAATATATAACTTGCAGCTGATGAAAATATGTTTGCCTCGGCCGCTAGGATATAATAATCCCCACATTGTTTTGGCTCGTTCCCCCCCCCCTCCCCCGCCCCCTCTGGCCCTCTCAAATATTTTCTTTTATCTCCGCCTATGATTCTCAACAATCCACATGAGTGACATGATGCTTACACTTTAAAAAGACAAAAATATCCCAGGCTGCCTATAATTTAGCCTTATAGAGTAAGTTAGTCGTAAGTTATGTTTCAAGAGAATTTAAAATAACGAGTAATTTATTGCAGGTAAATTAATCCTGCAATTCCAGTCGGGATTCGAACCAATGGGTATATATTCTAATAATTTCTGAACCATGTAATAGGCTATAGCCTATATTTTTTTTTACTTTACACAATTTCTTATAATCGTATAATAAGACATGGAGGGATAGAACTCGTACGGCCGACCCCATTAAGGGATAAGGTCTTGATGATGATGATGATGATGACAATTTCTTATAATCGTCATAAACTTTATAAATCCCCTCAAGGTAAGAAAAACCATCAGTACTAATTTGTCTTAACCTCATAAAATTCATTTTGTAGGGCTACTCGTTTAACATGCATATTACATTATAGGCCTACTTAAATGATAATAATTATTATTTTTGAAAAATTATATCGGTATAATATAACTAATAATACATAACTCAGCCCATTGGCTCTATACAAACGTAATGCATTCTTGCTCTTATGTGCCACTGTGCCTAAAGCATAGCATATAAAATACCGTGTTTCATATGTTTTATACAAAAAATATATCTACACGATCCTACACATGTTATATGATAAAAAATTGTATTATAACAAATAAAAAAATATACAGCAGTAAACCAATTCACGTAACATTTTTTACTCTATCAAACCTTTTGGTTATCGTATAATACTTTTCGCTTGTCATAATACGTAATGTACTGTACAACATGCGTACACGAATTACGTTTGACCTATTAAGGCCTATAATGCAGTAATAGGTTTGATAATGCAAAAAAAAGTTCCTATATAATATGTAAAATCAATAGGTAAAATCCTATGTAGTACATTAAATCTAGGACAGCTATAGTAAATACTTTTACAAAAATATAATAGGCCTAGACTGGGACTGAATATTTTTTTTTACATATTTTGTTAAAAAATAATTTACAATAAAAGTACAGTACATTTGCCTGCGATGGTGTACGATCTCAGAGTAATGGATTTGGGGATGCAGAGAGCAAGAGGATCTATCATAAATCCTCAACCGGGATTCGAACCGCAACTTAATTTCAGAAGTAAAGCGTGCAACCACCGAACCACTAGCTTTATCTTGTGGAATTTAAGGTTAAAATAATTAATGAAGATGAGGCTGGTAAGAATTTCTCTGTGACTGTGAGTGAAAATTCTAGAACAGTGGTGAGCGCTGCTGCTCTTACGGATTATTTTAGTTTCCTTATAGTCTAAACTGAAGTCCATTTGATTTTGAGTAGATACCCTTTCCCTCTGTAGATATTTAAGAACCCTTATGACAGGGCCCCTTTAGGAACCCTTATGTCAGGACCCCTTCAGGAACCCTTATTCAGGAGTGATCGAAATTTATAAGGGGTGTCGGATATCATAGGCTAAAATTCTAATTTCACTCCGTCGCCGGGTTATAATTAAGACATTTCTTAGTTTATCGGTCACCGCGAAGTTTTAAAAAATAAATCAGACCAACAAGACGAGTTCAATGCACAAATTTCACACTAATAAATCTCTCAGCTTCAAATACTAAACGTTACCTATAACCTTCTAATAAATTCCAATAACCTACAGCCCTTTAGAACGACTTTTACACTAATTGATATTCTGCATGTTTTTTAACACAAACAACACGCTACCGTAAGTTTCACAAGATCTATCTTTAGCTTATCAATAACGTTCAAATAACTTATTAATAACCTGACTTTTGCCGGCAATAAAGGAGCAAGCACTCAACTGGCCACTTTACAGTATTATATATTTTCAAACTTCATGAGTAGCTGCTAATAAGCTGTCACGTCCATACCTTTTCAAAATAAATAAATATACACCCGTTATTGTAGGCAAGCACATACGCGGAAGCTTGAGAACAACACTCCATAATCACACCATATCTGGGCCAAGGACTACATTATAACAGTATATTAGTACTATATACAACGGTCATCTATCATCTTATAAATACAGCACAGTAAAGACCCCTATTATATTTTTTTCTCTAATTATTATAGTAGCGCAGCTGATCATGTAAATAATATAAAATGCTAATAAAAGCCACAAAGAGTTCTAAGTTTAATTTTATCGCTCGTAAAATTATATTATCAAAGTTAATCCATGTTCAGAGAGTGGTTGATTTTGGATGTTAGTAACCGAGTTGTTTGTTTGTTAATGGTTTGATTTTTTAACGTCGTTGTAAGCGACAACGAATGTCATAACCCGATGACGGGTTGAGATTTTAATTTTTCCTCAGGGACAGGATTTACAGACCTGTGAGGGTTCTTTAATACTGTGCAGAATGCAAAGGGATTCTATACACAAGACCTCGGTGTTAAACTCTCATCCGTAGGAGCCGCCACTTTAAGAATTTCACGCACCCGGAAATTCTTACCAGCTTCAGCCGGGGTTTGAACCGCGAACCTTCCGGATTCAGAGGCAAGCGCGCTAACCACTGGACCGCTGCATGTGGCTGGCTTTTTTCCTTAAATGTTACTAAATCGGCTTCAGTTTGTTATTCTGCAATGGGTAATTCACATTTTCTATAGAATTTACGAGATAAATGTTCTTTGGACGCAGAGTTAGCCTACAACAGAGTCGCAGACTGTTGTGCAATTAGTCCAAGTTTCGTGATGTCCTATGTCACAAATTGTTGTTTATCGCACTTCGATAGCATCATGGCATAACCAAATGTGAAGATGAGGCCTTATGAGTACCTAACTAAACCCATTGTTGTGTGACATCGTATTCCTTGTCTTTAATCGTAAGATCGTAAATATGATAATGAAGGAGGCTACTTAGCCTAGTTTTAAAGTTAACGAAATAGCTTTCTTACTGATCTATCTTTGACTTCCGGATTGCTTATCACTCATCAGAAAGACAGAAACCCAGAATTACGGTAAATCTGATCCAGGGGTTTTTAATCGTATACTGTATTAATAGTTTATGTAACTAAGTTAATAAGTTTACAGAACTGATAAAATTTGTTATAAACGATAGCCGTTGATCAATTAAAACCCTGACGTAACTTAGGATTCGGATAATTGAATTTAGCAAGTAGCAACCAATGACCAGGGGATGGTTATTAAGGTCACCCTGTCTTTAACTGTTTATAGTGAGAGCCAAAGTGATCTATGTTACACCTTAAGAACCTTAGTTTAAACTCTCAACCATAATTAAGTTAGCTGAAAGAATTTATTATTTCATGTAACCTGAATTTCTAACTAGAAGCTTTGTAACCTGATTCGAACCCACAACGATGACGGTTCAGGGACAAGTTCGCAACCTCCAATATTAACCACTCTGCACCTACTAATTTTAAAGTGCTGCCCTCGTTAGAAACAAATAACTTAATGCGGTTGATTTTGAATCAATCGTTCAATATGTCAAATAAAACACGGATATATGTTTATGTTTTAATTAATGCTTAATTCTATTAATGAAACACGTCCCAAATAAAGAAGCTCAGTTGTATAAAGGTAAAAGAGCACGAACAGTGTTAGCGAGCTAAATATAATATTAGGAAATATAATTCCAATTAAGACCAGACAGCTGGTGCCCTTCTAATACACATATTATAGTATCTAAGCAGCCATAGAGAGAGCTCTATCTGAGCCATAATAATGCTGCTGCTTGCTGACTGTGTGCTCAGATTAGAAACGAGAAAAAAAAAACCAGGTCGGTCATTGACAGATATTAGCTTAAATAACAAATTGACAGCAAATTTCTAAATGCCTTTTATTTAATGCGAAACATGACAGTGGCATGCCGAGTTGATCATATTATAAAAATATAATCACTCATTTGAACAGTAATTATTTGATACATTATTCCCCCAAAAGAAAAAGACAGCTTGCCGCATTTAATTCAATTGCCATCAAGAAAACTGAAGAATGTAAATAGAATTAAATTAGAACAAGACTTGTACTTCATGACCTTTTAGTCAATTATTGGTCTAAGATGCGGTTGAATAAAAATTATTTATAAGTTGAAAACAAAATGAGAGAACTTACTAAATTCAAAACTAAGGTTATATTAGGCTATATCCCAGAAATACGTAGGGTAAACTGTTCTATTTTATGCACCCCCTCCCCAGTTATTGGCAACCAATGGGGTTCTTGTATTTTTTTGTTTTTTTTTTGTTTTGATGAAAGCGCCAATTACTAGGGAGTGCCAACAACTGGGTTTTTAACAACTTTTTTGTTTGTTTTGCTATCTGGTGATAATAGGTTTTCTTTAAGCTGCAACATATTGCATGGGGAAATTAAACATCTACCTAAGTCCTTAAAGTGCCAATGATTGGGTGGTTTACCCTATATATAGTATAAATTTTTAATAAACAAATATTCCAAGTTTAAGTTTAAAAATAGCCTATAATTTACCGTAATTAATACCGTAATACCGCAATAAATAAATAAATATTAGGCTATGCCCATACTTGAATAATTGAAATCAATATTAATTTATTAATAATTAATTAAATTAGGCGAATTAAATTACTGTACAGCGTAACTAACTTACATGTAGGCTATCCACTAAAAAGAAATAAAATATAAGTTATAGGCTACAATAAATAAAGTTCCAAGTTAGTCCCAAAGGTAGTAATTTAATAAAATAATATTTTGATAAAATATATAATAATAAATATTATTTTCCAAACTGAATTTTATTTAGTCTAACTTCAAAGTTTATATTATAAACTATAATAATATTATATATTTATGCTATTATTTTTTTAAGCATCGCATTCACGATTTTAAAAATACATTAAAAAGAATTTTATTGCATTATTACTCAACTTCTCAGTTCTATTTTAAAATAAAATTTCCACTTTTCCCATTAATAATGCTGTTTAAATTATCATGGATTTTATCACCTAAGGGGAATTTTTCGCCAACCACAATAAGATGTTTCGAAACTATTCTCACAGTCTGAATACTAAGCAGAGGTTTAACGATAAATAATTATTATGATCATGATTTTTATTGCATTTATTTATAAATAATCTATTCCATCTAGTATCAATTTTATTACACTGTATAGGACCCATGCGAAATTTGTTTACTTTTAAGGTTAAAAATATAGATTTTCTTAACTTCGTTTAAAACAATTTTTTTTTTAATGCAGATCGAATATTAATGCTAAAATCGGTAATTAAACAAACTTTGAAAGATACCTAGGTAATTATTATGGAAACTGCTATAATGGTTTGGTCTTGACACTGACCTCATATAAAACAAAATACCTTAGGATATAGAACAATAAGTAAAAAATTATAAAGCATAATATTGTATAAATAATGTAATCTTACCAGATCATAAAAACATTTAAGGCTCTGTGGAGTTGTATAAATCTGTAAAATAGAAAATAAAATAAAAAGTTATAGACAATAAACAAAAAGTAAATTGACTTGATTAATTAATATTTGTACTTTTTAAATATTTTATTATGTTTATTTTGTAAATTGTATATGAAATTCACACACAGTATATTTTTAATTTTAAAAAATTAAAAAGTTTGTGTTGAAAATGAAATAATTTGAACGTAACCCCTAGATTTTTTAAACCGAGTTTTTTTTTTTAACCGAGTAATAGCCTATATGTAACTTACATTTCGTAGACTTAACTTTATCGATATATTATTTTTTTTATACTGGACAGTAATTATAACACAGTCTAACATAATTAATATAACTTATTATATGGAATATATTACTATAATTAGCCTATAAATTT
This sequence comes from Symphylella vulgaris, assembly GCA_034698405.1. Classification (NCBI taxonomy): domain Eukaryota; kingdom Metazoa; phylum Arthropoda; class Symphyla; family Scolopendrellidae; genus Symphylella; species Symphylella vulgaris. Next base: position 1,709 of record JAQGBM010001678.1, on the reverse strand, counting down.
CCGGTATATTTTACGGGAAAAAATACAGATCCCATTCCGAATTAATTTAACTTGATACATTTATTTTATTTTTATAATTAAAAATTATTTCATGCAATTTATAAGGATTAAAGAATGTAGAAATTTCTGAAGTCCTGAACCTGTTAAATTATAGTTACAGTCAGATGAAAACGAAAGTTCTTCGACTCCGCAACTGCCTTGATCAGTGGATAAATTAACGAGCATTTGGAAGGTGAGTGGGACTGGCTGAGAGATAAACAACTGTGTTTGAATTTCTTCACTTACACATATATAACTTATTTTGATATTTTTGAGATGACAAAAAACAAAGGTGCAATTATTCTCGCGGCTATATCGCTTTAAAATTGTTGTTTATCTGATTAAATTTATACCAAACGGACTTGCAAATTATAATAATTAAAGCTAGTAAAAGACTCCCATGAATAACACATGCCGAGGAAAATTAGATTAAGATTGCCTGGGCTTACAAAGTTGCGATTTATTCAAATTTGGCCCGTGGGGTCGAGTATCTGATAAATTGATAATATTCTCTATTGAAGGTTTTTCGGATGCCCAAAGAATGATTTATTTAGTTGTGTGGACTTTGCAATAACTTATTATGTTTCCTTAATTTACCGGATATAGCATGTCGTTAATAGTGTACAGTACCTATAGTATTGTAAATACATTATTTTTAACACCTGAAATTATAACGATTCGTTTAATTATAACGCTGAAAGTCCTTTCAGGATTCAGGTAAATGTAGACCTGTATTCACACCACTTTGTGGGTGGTTCGAACGGTAGCACTCTCTCAGTAAATTATTAGAAGTTCTTGAATGCCCAATGCCCATCATGTAATGATAACTTGAAAAGATACAGGAGGCGCTGGTTCGAGAGAAGCGAGAAATTGTAGTTAAAGAATTCACTTTTAAAAATGCTAAAATGGACAGTTAAATAATGTAAGAATTCTAATTTAGCAAAACGATTGAATGACATCATTCTAATAGGTACGGTAGTCAGCAAGGATTTACGAAATCCTTGTTGGTAGATGTCAATGTCTTCGTTATAAATCGTAGACTTAGGCTATAGTCTGGTTAGCTGCAAGCGAGTCGCCATTTTGTATTTTCGTAAATTTATTTATGTCGTCAATCATGTCTTCAAAAAAGCATAGCCGAGCAAAGCAAAATATCTGAGAACAGTGAACACCATAGAATAATTTAACTACCCTAGGGTTTTTTTTTTTTTTCTCCAAACTGAAATCAAGAATAATTATTTTGTACCGTATGAACATGGGTATAGTTCGAAATTCGAGAATCCACTAGTCTGAGCCAGCACTCTTCAATTTCTGATATAGACTAGAATTACTCTGCTAAGTCATGTTTTATTTTTGAATAAATAAAAAAAAGCATACCTAAACCTAACCTACGTCTTATTTTCACCAAAATATAAAGTCTAACAGTTGGATTAACTTTAGGTACAGTATAAGTTTAAGTGACTATCCCTAGTAGAGTTTTTTTTAATAGCAAAGTTTCAATTTTTTTCTTGTAATAACCCAGCTGACTTCAGTAAAAGTAAAAGCAGGTCTTTCTATATAGTGTAAACTTAAGTTTGGAAGCGTAGGCTATCAGCATATTCAGTGCATTTTTGGCTTACAAATTTGCTTTTCTATACTGTACAACTGAAACCGTGGGTCTTTGTAACTCTTAA
>JAQGBM010001677.1:0-10279 GCA_034698405.1 Symphylella vulgaris | reverse complement strand
ATTAGCGATGAATCGATTTCTGAAGTGATGGGAGAAGATAGCATTGAGTTGCACTCCTTTAACGCTCGACTCCTTTGATCTCATAACAATTTAATCCTCTCCTCTCTTAACTAAATGCGTATACCCAGGGGCGTCGAGAGCCAGCACGGGCCCCCTTGCAAAAATATTATGCGATCCCCCCAACCTCTCTGGAGGCGCCGCAGGCGAAATTATTTTGGCATGTTAGTCAAATTTCGAGCTTCTAACGTATTTTTTTAACAATTTCTCTGGGGTTCAGGCACCTCTCACTTAATTTTCAGAGTTAAAAACTCCCAAACCCAGGCCCCTTTTGATACTCCGGACCCCCTTTGGACCCCCTGGAAGTTGCCCCCTGCCCCCCTCTCGTCGGCACTGCCCATACCACCTCAACTTATTTTCCCTCCTTTTATCTTTAATGTTGGCTAGGCCTACTCCAACACTACCCCTAATATCTCATAATTTATAATTAAAATTTATTTTTTATATAAAATCAAAAGTGCTGTTCAAACGTTAGATTTTCCCTGATATGGATGCAATAAAAATAAAATATACAGTGGTGGGGTACAGGTGAATCTTTCCACCATACGAGTACATCCCATATGCTGGTAAGGTACATACATAATCACATTAGCGTATACGTAAATAAAACATATTGTCTTTTATGAAAAAGTATAATAGTTGGAAACGAATAAGCCAACTGTTTGATCGCTAGCCAGATGGCTCGTTGCTGTGGTTTATAATTTCTTCTTATGTGCCACGTGTTGGATTTACCGTATCCATAAACCATCATCCTTCACACATCCTCACATATGCTGTTTGGGCAAAGACTTATAGGGAAACTGCTGGACTAAGACTTTTACTGTTAGGGAGTTATAGGGAAGTATAAGTTATAAGAATTAACCACCGGCAATCGGTCATCGCCATGGGTTCACGAGAAGAAAGTTTGATGATGGTATGGGGGAGGGGATGTGAGGGGTGAAGTAAGAAACGGAAAATGTTCTAAAGACAAAAACAGGCTGGCTTCGTAATTATACCCCTTAGATTGCAATTTTTTTTCTTTTCAACTAAACATATGGCGAGGGGTGAAGAAAAAATAAAAGTATAATAAGACAAAAAGTAGTAGTTTGTTGTTGTTTTATAAAGACATTATATTCGATTTCTTGGTTCTTATTCTTAATAAAAAAGCATTATTACGATGTTGGATGTCGTGCATTATGGAGAAATTGGAATTCTTCAGCAAGAAGAAATTCCACAAGTGCACTGTTGTACCCCGGTATGTTATTTGTCACCCCTGGAAAGGGGAAGTCTTCTCCGGGAAGTTCAGCCTTTGTATACGTACAAAATACACAACAAAAATTGAGGGGTAAGAAACCGAGCGAGGGAAATATTTTAGATGTAGGATTTGTTATAATGAAAAAAGCTAAATTAAATATTAACTTATTATGGAAACTTTAATTTGTTTGCAAATTATACAGGCATGCAGTCGACGGAATGGATCACTGTGAGTCTGTGACGGCATGACCTACTATGGTTTCAGCACACGATCTGGGTATCGTAATGGTCACCAAATTACCGATGTTTCTCCATTTGAAATACATTGGAAACACCGGTGTTTTTTAGTGAACAGTAACGATTCGATACCCAGAACAGAATGATGATGATCATCATCTATAAGTTGATTTTGCTTTGCAGCGTTCGACTGTATCTCCGCTTCGCACAAATTTCTCCATTTCCACCTATCACTTGCCAATTTTCTAGCTTCATCCCAAGATAGTCCACCCTTAATGTCCAGATCATTTCCTACAGCGTCCTCCCATCTTCTACGGGCCGTCCTCTACCTCTCTTTCCTTCCAAGTTCCAACTGACTATTCAGTAACTGCTGCGGTAGTCTGTGTTCTCCCATTCTCTGAACACTGGCCCCACAATCTCAATCTAGCCTGTGTATAGCCGCTTCTTCAACACTATTCCAGAACAGAATGATGAGGTTTATATTTTTGTAACTGAATTTGAATTTCGTAATTTTTGGCATTGGACATGAAGCAGTTTGGGAGAAATTTTGAGAAAACTTTAAGAGAAGGACAAGGGCAACTACAAGAGGCAGGCAAGTAGAATAATATCAGGCACTCGCAGTTACGTAGTCGTCTACTTACCTCAACATCTTGCCTCCCTTGTATAGTTGATTAACAAAATAAAAGTAATAGCCTAATATTATTATTTTGATTAATCGTTATGCTGTCATGGCCACCTTATTACTGGACATCATTAGAGCCAGAATAATTTTACCATTTGACTATTATTATAAAACTCGCATGATGCTTATAACCTTAGCTGCAGCCACTAAACGAATCTAATGCGATTAGAATATTTTAACATTCCATTATATTTATGTTAAAATTTTCCATTATGCAAAGTGATTAATATTAAAATATTTAACAATCGGTCAGTGCCTCATCGTCAAAGCTCTTTCTGATAATATTCTGCATATATAAAGTTATACAATTATTTATAAAGTGATAATATTAAAATGTATTAATATTCGGACTTGGAGCTGCATGCTCAATGAAAAAAATTACCTATCATTGAGAATAAAAAAAAAAACGGGTTCTCTAATAAGTCTAATAATTTTTGTGTATAAAATCTTTTCAACGATGTAATAGTTGCTGGACTAATTTACCCATTGCGTGACTTGTGCAAAGAGATATTTTTCTTTCTTCGAAACCTCCAGTAAGTTGGAGAGACTTGGAGATACTGCAGCAGAAAACGGCATTAATGACTCGAGTAATAAATGACACAGACACCAGCAAAGGTTTGCCTGATGGTGTCGCCGTAGAAAATACAATGTAACTTATAAGGAGGTGGTAACCCTATCTAAGCTGAAAAAGAAATTACAAGGTATACACAGAGAAAGATAGCCCGTGTAATAGTAGATAGGGCTTAGAAAAAAAATCCAGGCATAGCCTAAGGTGTAATAATGTATTTGATGATTTTCTTCTACATCACCAGCCAGCCAGCCGCATTCCAACAGTGTATTTAACGTCAAAATCAGGTTGAGCTCTTCTTCTTCTTCATTTTTTTTTATGTAATAATAATCTTCACACCTGAAATGAGGAAATTTTATTAACATTTTTCTTCTTTTTCATTTTTTAAAAGCATTAACATCTACCCCTAGATCCTGTATGATAAATTCAATTTGTTAAGAAAATATATTTTATCAAAATTTTGAACTCATGTGATATAATTATTCTTGTTCCACTTTATAGGAAACTGGGTAGTCCTATAATATACCATAAAATCTCATACTTCCAGGTTCCAAAATTTGGTCTGGATCTAAGGGTATAAAGGCAAACGTGAAATTTTTCAATACAAGCCATCAATCTCGGCATCCTAAATTTTGAACTTTGTAAACTAACGTATTATAAAGTGTTTGTATTCTCGTGTTGATTATTTGAATCTGCATGGCTAGGGAAGTAACTTATAGCAGAAGGGTCCAGTCATGATTGCATATATCGGACATTGAATCATCATTTTGCTTTGCAGCGTTCGACTGTATCTCCGCTTTGCACAAACTTTCTCCATTTCCCCCCTATCGCTTGCCAACTTTCTAGCTTCATCCCAAGAAAGTCCACCCTTAATGTCTCGATCATTTCTTACAGCATCCTCCCATCTTCTACGGGGTCGTCCTCATACCTCTCTTTCCTAATTCCGGACATTGAATTCATAAACAATTGTTTTAAATAAGTGGTTATCATGAATTTTTAGTTGCAATCTCGAACTCAAAGATGTTTAATATTTTATTTTAGTTATAATCTTGAAATAAATGTTCACTTTATATTCTACTAAATAGTACTGCACAGGTATTTTGAAGAGGAAATTATGTTTTTCTTGTACTGCTATACCTCACATCCTTTGTTGCAAAATTTTAAAATATGTATATTCATTGTGCTGTGTTTTCCTTATGCATGCATATATCAACAAAATAATACAAGATACTTCTGTATTTAGACCCATTGTTTGTATGACAGCTTCGTTTAAGAATAATAACTAACTTATTTATTATTATTTAAAATTTCTTACGGAAGTATTTATAAGGTCTTTTAAATATATGGGACGTCGAGACAAAAATTTTAAAGCGAGAATTGTAGGTCACTTAAATAGGAAACTTATAATATTATTTCTTATAAAACTATATCAAACAGTGTGAAAAGTTTTATGAAGCGTGAAATGGGAATGGAAACCGAGACAATATTTCAGTTTCCTTTTATTCTATTGTGGCAAAAACCTCCCAACAAGTTATACACAGTATCCATCATACAGTGTAACAGAGAAAAAAAATTCCCATTTTTCTTTTTGGCTTGGAAACGAAAACCTCCCCTTACATTTTCAACTGTATGCTTTAGAAATATGTGGAGTGATATAATCCACCACCAGCAACCATTACAGTATAAGCGGAAGAATAAATCTTAGAAATAAAATTCCCAACGTTTGTACATAATATGGGGTATACAGTACGTTATACCGAAGTATTTTCTTTATATACGGTATGTTGCTAAGGTACTAGTGGATGGTATAAATGGAGAAGTACTCAAGATGAAAAAAAAACCAAAATAGTTTTAAGGCAATGCAATGCTGGTTTTGTGGCCAATCGTCAGTAAAATAACATGTTTTATTTTGCTACATTTGCAGCGCCATTACCATGCTTTGATGCAGGATGTCTATCTCCGAAGAATTTCCTCTATTAGCTGGAAACAGCTCCTGGAACAAGTAATAGTTCCTTGTGCCATTACTTCCAATAACGGAGGCAGAGACGTACGCCTAACGCCATGTTCCATTACGAACAAAATTAGCCTAAAATTTCATGACGCCACTAGCAATAATTAATCTATCCACAGACCTCTAGCTAACTTGGATGGACTGAGGTTTGGAATTCCAAAATACCAGCAGCTCTAATGAAGCAACATCCGCCATATTGGTTTGTCCAGTCTCTCCTCTGCTAATGCTTTTTCTATGGAAACATCGAACAGAAACAGGCCGCGCCATTTTGGCTTGTCCTCGGCTAATGATTTTCTGTTAGCGCTTATAATAGTTCAGTCCACACCGTAATTATGAGGGTCAGTGATTCTACCCCTGCCCTGCGATAGGTTATGTTATGTTTGACTGCAATGGCCAGAAATATTTGAATTTTTATTGTAGAACCGTTGGGGTCAGACCAACTATTGACTCACTGGCTAACTTATATATGATTCTGGGGTTGGTCACTATATCACAGATCAAAAGATATATGCAGTAATTAAAAGGACATGTCTCCAAATTTTAAGGGTGTGACCAGTAAAACTATATTTTTACTTTAAAATATGTATTAATGCTAACTAAAACTTTATGCAAAACTGTGTACTATATATTTATGTGCTTTAAGTATAAAGTCCTTCTTATTTTTTCCCTAAGCTTATCATATAAAAGTTTATATTCCCATGTAAACATTATAGTATTATCATGGTATTATCTTATAGATATTTTCCTTGAAATGTAAAAGGCGTCTACTGCGAAAGTAAAGTTATATGTGGTTTTATTATAATAAGACAAGAAACCTCCATTAAAAACAATTTACGAAAGATAAATAAGCGGCCGCCTTACACACACTCAAAAATGTTTTTACTGCAAATGGAGGACAGGACAGAACCCCCGCCACAGCAGAAGATTAAAAAATTATACAAATAAACAAAAAAGACATGCTAAAATGTTTGAAAGTTGTTAAAAATAAAATTTTTGTGAAGACATTTTACTTTCAAGATATTTCGTATTACTTTTAATTTTGTTCGAATTTATAAAAGGGGCTCGATTGAGTATATAATTACATTGATTTGAAGTTTTGAACCTATAGTTACAATCCTTTATTTGAAGTAAAAGCTGCGTGTTTGTGTATAGTACGGGAGATTGCTACCCTGTTGTTTTAATATTTATTAAACTGTGAAAGAACTTGTTAGCTGTTACATTTTCATAAATTTTTAATTGCTGTAGAAATTTAAAATTCTTATAGTTATAAAAATTGTAAACACATGCAATGATGCAAACCCAGCAAACGTCATGCAGATGAGCCAAAAGTTAGTGATTAATTGATGATCAGCAATCGAAGAATAATTTATGAAATGTTAACCCGGATTTTGAGCATGCTCATTCTAATTTTGCTTTACGTATTTCTGACTTAGCAATTTCATGATGAGTATACAAAAATAAGTTATATTGGACCCATGTTTGGAATATTAAAATAACTTTAATATTATTGTAATGTTTTGATTGGTTGGAAAATATCAAATAACTTAGCACCGTAATCCGTTGGTCGTATTTGTTTCTTACAGTATAATTTTAATGGATTGTTTTCAAGCAGTCAGTTAAATTCCAACATTTTGTTCTTTTTCCTGGTGGATCTCAGTATTTGTGTCTGCAAACATGCACTCGGGAGTTGTCACTATACTGCACGTCGATGGCTACTATCAGATTGTCTGCTTAATAATAAGCAGGACAGTCAGTGAGTGTCTTAAAGTCCATCAGAAAAACTGCCGATAAAAGACGAGATAAGCGGAAAAAAAAACATCATAACACTTCAGAGTAAATGTAGGCCTATACAGACTTCTGGAAATACGTAAACTTTCTGCTGGGCCTGTTATATAAGCACGTATAGAGGAAGTCCCGTAGACTAACTTATAAGTTAGCGTGCCTTATGCTCATTTTCCTTTCTGGGACATTTTTAATAACGTTATATAACACTATTCTTCAATTTATGAAGTGCGTGCTTTTTACCGGAAAGTACAGTACATATTGATGGAGATTATGTCAAACTTCTAAGATGGTCAAAGTTGATAGACTCTTCAATTTGTCTTCTGATCGATTTAATTATGTTTTATAAGGATGCTGGGATGGGGCCAAATATTTCTTCTTGTTGTCAATTAATTTAAAAAAAATTTCTACTGGTTTCAAAACAAGTTGACAATGGATTAATCACTTTTTATAAACTTATACTTTAAGATATTTACTGCTGATCTTGAAAAAATCTGATCAGGAAGTAATAGTAAAACGAATATACTGTATATAAACTTTTATTATATAAGTATATAACACGGTAATGGCAATTCTGGCAAGATTAATGTGAACGATGCTTTTAGTAGATGTGTGTGTAGTACAGGATTATTGTGTGAACTTGAGCTGTGTACTGCGCTTAACCCTTTTATGTTATAATATGATGGTTAAACCAAAATACAGTATATTATTATACAGAAGTATAGAGTTTTATTTATGGAGTAAGTTATCTAAAAGATTAGCTACAACGGGGTATAATAGTTCTCTTTTACTGGCATGCTGGTGTTTTTATAGCTTGCAGTCTTGCAATAAGCTAAATCCTGTGTGTTGGGAAGAGCTTTTTTCAATTGCATTTGTTTGTATTTGGCTCAGAAGTAGAAAATGGCTGCCAGTTAATAATTGTCGCCATTTTCCACTCTCCATTATTTCCATGACAGTTGTTGGATAAAATTAAAATTCTAAGTTATAAGCTAAATACTGTTATGCTTTAACATGTAGCAAACACCCAGTCCTTAGCTTATAGTTAGTTATAGGAAAAGAAAACAAGTAGAAACACCAAACATGTATCGAATTGGACCCAATTTTCGATTGAAATGGACGTGAATCGAGCACAAAATGGAGTTGTAAGTTATAAACCGGAAGTTCAAGTTTGTGCCTCAGTATTAAACTCTATTATTTTGCTGTTTCTATGGAATCTAATTTTTACTACCTTAACTGTGTAAATACCGGTACTTTATTAGTAGCCTATACTACTGTCTTGTAATTAACAAACAAACTGTCTTGTAATTAAATAGCGGGGTTTATAATTGATGTTATCGCTTGAATGGAATGTTTATTGGACATAGGGTTGACGAGGAAAAGGTGTGTACTGGCATGCAGGCGTACAAGCAACCATTTTTCTGGTTTGTCTCCATGTGAGCACCTCTTGACAATATCACCGACATTTTTTTTTATTTCCTACCAATCGCAAACCCATTGTTTATAGATCTTCTTCTTGTTTGTATATAAACATAGAGGAAGACGCAGCAGCCTTGATGATTATATTTTCCAAGTAAGAAAATACTCGTATTTTTTGGAGTGCATAACTACCATCTTGCGGGCATCTTGCAACAAGTAGGCTACTTAAGGGGGTATTTCCTTCTTTCAGCACCACAGAAATCGTATGTGTCTTTGACTCAGCACATTTTCTCTACGATTTTCTTCTTGAAATTTCGTGACACAGGTCATTAAGGACGTGGATTTGGACTATCGACGGGATAGGGGGGGAATCAAGATAAGATAGTAAGAAATCTTGGAAAAGGAAAAAATCGGCTGAGTGGGAGGTGATTTCCTTTGTGTGCATTAAGGGGGAGAAAGCGAAGAAGATAATAAAGGGAGGAAAGTGTTGATTTTTAGATTAATTTTTTGAACTATTGAAGAGTATCTACTATTCTGTCAGCAGTTTTTTGCTGAAATCGCGCGTGTTTGCATATTATTATCAAAATGGCGTGTCTTTTGGCTTATAAGTTTTATTTATTTTATTTTTTTTTTCAGTTAGAGGTGTGTGCTGTGGGGTTTTAAATTTTTTGCTACCGTCACGCTTTTTATCATAACATTTTATACTAAACTTCCTTAATCTTACTGCACGTATATGCATATATGTATTTTTTAACTTAACTTATTTAAAAATATGCAAATCTCTCACTAATTAGGTGTTAAATATGTAACTAAATTTGAATGTTGAATGTTGATGTTCGTTCTTGTTCTTTTTTTTTTTTTTTTTTGCAAGAGCCAGAGTTGTAAGGAAAATAGTTTCACATGCAGAAGTTATAAGTATTTCTAGTCATTTTTCTTGTGAGTTGACTGATGAGGGAACTACCCGAAGTGTTACCCACCAAATTCGCTGAAATTTTAGGATTGTGTTACGTACTGGTACTGATGTGTATCAATTAATGCCTCTATCTCACTTTTTGTGAATGGGCCTTTTGAAAAATTTTGGAAAATCATTTTTTTCCACTTCGAAAGAGTATTTTTCCTAATGTAAATTAACATGGAAAAATCATGATTGCAAAGGGTGTACTAAATAAACATGTGGGTGTAGGCATACTAAATAAACATGTATTATTGCAAAAAATAATGTTTTTAAGCAACAAACTGGATCAGTAATGGGTCGTGCGTCATGACCCATGGGAAAATAATCACAAAAATGACCATAATTTCTAACATGATTTCCCAAATTTTTCAAAACCAGGGGCCCATTCACAAAATAAAAAGTGAGATAGAGGCATTGATAGCCTACACATCAGTACCAGTACAAAATCCTAAAATTTTAGACAATTCGGTGGGTAACACCTCGGGTAGTTCCCTCGTAAGTATAACTTCATCTAAATTATAAACCTCGGGTAGTTTATAACATCGCTTGATATCGAAGAGCACACTTCCGGTTACCGCCATTTTACATAGTCCATGCACCTTTTCCATTCAAATTTACCGCAAATATTGTAAAAAATATAAATAGTTGACATTTTACTGATAAATTAAGTTAATAAATTATAGCTCATACAATCACTATTATCCATGACATAACGTGTTTCGAAATACTGTACCGTAGTTAATTGGAAGAGAGTGAAAACAGCTGTAGAAACAGTAAAATGACCGCCGATTAAAGAAAGCGGAAGTACAGCTTGATAGCAAAGCGCGCTATAGACTGTATAGAGTGACAACTCCGAGGTTATGCAGTGCCGCCAGCTCCATGGTAAGTTATATAACTCAGGTTGGGTTTTACCTTTTTGGAAAGTTTTGGAAATGCTGACTGTGCACACTTAATCTCGTTGGTAGGGAAAGAGAATATAAGCCTAAATAAGCCTGAAATTTGAACTTCCTATATAGCCTACTATAATATTTAGGCTAGATTTCACAGCCTCTTCTTGTCTAGAGTATAGAAAAAAAAAAGAATTTTTACTTTTCAGCTCAGCTCAATCGAGTTGTGCATGCAGCATGAATCGAGCCCAAAGTGTCTATTTACATTATTGTTCTTGAAATAGCTATAATTTTTTCTATGCGGATCGAGTAATATCATGGTAATATTCAGAAAGAAGCACTGGATATAGATGAAGAGAAGGCGAGTCCGTGCCCCGTGGAGAAAGAGATAAAGAGATTGAGTCAACAGTGTTATGTCACGTCTGACAAACCCGGCGTAAAGAACAAGACA
>JAQGBM010001676.1:0-10279 GCA_034698405.1 Symphylella vulgaris | reverse complement strand
ATTTTGGATGGTAGTTACCAGATTTTAGGACCTAACTTACTTCGAATAATTCACAGGATTTTGTCAAAATGTCTATGATATAAAAACAGGAACATTTTTAGTTCTTTTCATATTCATATCCGTAAAAGGGTGTGCAGAGAGCAAGGAGGTCTAACCGAAAATTTTACACTCTCATAATAAGACCAATTATTTGAATTCGCAAAGTTGGAAGACCTTCGCAACTTTCAAATTACTGACGCTGGTTGTCAAAGAGCGTTATCGTGTCATGATACCATCGGCGCCGGCTTCCTTTCTTTCATGATAAAATAAAACAATATAATATTTTCCTTTTCCTTTATTTCTCGGAAATAAAATCTATAAAAGTAATCTGCAATTATAGCTCAGGTAAACTTGTTGCACCTTTGTAGTCTTAACTAATAATCCTGCCTGCTGAGAATGAGGAAGTCCTGTCTAGCACCCGGCACCAGACGTATGTATGCCTTGTCTGGAACTTATCTTTCGTTCCAAGAAAATACCGCCACTCCTCTTTACTTATTCCTATAATTTTACACAAAATTTGATAGACTTTTAACAGTTTTTTCTATTATTTTAATAAATCTAATGCCATTGTTTTTATAAAACAATCACCTATACAAAGAGCTCGATTTAAAGAGTTTGAAGTAATAATTCAATTTAAAAGAAATACACATGCTTGAAAAAACATTCCACCCCAATGCCATCATGTGAATATATACTGAACAATTTGCCTCAAAATGAACATATTTGATTACTTGTTCCTTTTCATTTCACGTAAACAACATTGTTCACTTGATAGGCTATAGGACAGTACTGAAGAAACAGAGGCATATTGTTCAGTATAATCACGTGAACAGTTAACATGTTGACAGAGGCAGACTGTTTAGCATAATCACGTGAATATGCTAACCAATGCAGACTGTTCAGCATATAATCACGTGAATATGCTGACCAATGCACTGTTCAGTATATTATAATCACGCGAACAATAACATGCCGACAGTGGCAGACTGTTTAGCATATAATCACGTGAATATGCTGACCAATGCAGACTGTTCAGTATAATCACGTGATCAATAACATGCCGACAGTGGCAGACTGTTTAGCATATAATCACGTGAATCTGCTGACAGATGCAGATTGAACAGTATAATCACGTGAACAATATGCCGATTGCAGACTGCAGCAGAGGCAGACTGTTTAGTGTTATAATCACGTGAACAATATACCGACAGAAGCAGATTGTTCACCTGATAGTGACAGCAGATTGTTCATAAGCCTATCAAATGAACAATCACATACAGTATGCACTTTGTTCACGTTATTCCAAACTTATAGATGTACTCCGTAAGAGAATACCTATTGGCACTATTGCCCTATTTATTATAAATGGAAGGAGCATAAATAAAATAAAAACTCCCAAAATAAGAAGTCAATAAACGTGCAAATAAGAGCGGCAGGTGAGAAAAGAAGAGAGTATTATATAATATTTTAAAGATTTTAGCACACCATGCACCTCAGGAAGGACTCCACATCCATCATTTTCGCTTCATTTCGTTTGAGCTATATACACTGCCACGTCAAAGTCGTTTATTTATGAGTAAATGAAGAAGGAAATTTAGTTTCAATTTTATTTACTGCTTTTTCGATCCTTTGATGTTTCTTAATTTTACATTCAATTTTCTATTATAGGCTGTTTATCACTTTCAATATACGAATGGGATGACGGCAGCAAGAAGAAATAAGAGGAAAGACTCATCTTGTGTTGGGGGAGAATGGAGATTTTAATTAAAATGATTTTTTAGCCACGAATTTAAATTTATATTATGGAATTATTTCTAATTTGAGAATTTTTATCATTTGATTTGTTTGAAAATTCGCATCTTTTCAAAATGACTACCGTTATCTTTTCTAATGACTATAGGCTATCTTTTCAAAAGACTATCCCCAGTTATATGTTGTATCTAAACCCTTTTCAAAAAAAAAAATTAACTGTAGGCTATAAACAATCAGGGAAAAACAAACTGTAAATCTGTGGGAAAAGCGTAAAATAATGTAAGTAGCTTATAACCGAGGAAAATTAGAAATAAGTTAGCTAATAAATATAACTAGAGAAGGTTAAACTTTACAAATTTCCCCGAATTCAAGTTACTAGCAAGGTCTTTTTAATATTATTATGCATTCATCAGATTTCTTTCCCATTTTCTACGCATTTTAAAAGATATGTCCATCCGCGCATGAATAATGTCATTAAGAGCGAATAGTTAACGGGAAAAAAGGCGCATTTTTCACGCCTGTTACGGGGTTTGTTGGTGTGAATGAACACCCACCACCGATGCACCTTGCTTACCTTGACGTATACAATCATTTCCCACGACTCTCGACCCCAGTCCACTTGAAAACTACCACGTGCTTGCACGCAACTTATACTATGCTGTGATCTCACAACATTTCACAATCATAAATAACGTGTCTTCATAAGGATCCGGACACAGGTAGAAAAAAAAGGCCTCCAGTGTTGTCACCAAACTTTTTTTCTATGAAAAATGGCCGCAGATGAGACCACACAACATTCACTACAACTCCGCAGTCCAAATTCCAAATGTTTGTTATAAAGCATGTGACTTGAAATTGGAAAGATTTCATATAAATAAGTCCTCGTCCCCTTGGCACATAATTTTGGGGATAAAATATTATTGTATGTATCGTAAAGTTTAACATTCTTGAAAAATCTCAAATGTTTGGAAATTTTCAGACACAGTATTGAATTTCAGAATACGATTCAAATGAATAGTTTTTTATGGATAATCCAGCATTTGGAATTGGATTAGACAAGAATTTCGAGAACAGGATTTTACCAGATTTGAAGCTGATATAAATTCAATTGGTTTTAGAACTTTAGTATCTCGTTAACTTTTATACATTATGAATTTATGATTAACAGTTCTCAGTAAAATGTTTCACTTTTAGTGAACAACACCTTCTGAAAGCAAAAAGTAATACCCTAATTTTTAGTTTTTACCATGTAAGGTAGCCATTATGGCATCATTATCATCATAATCATCACCACCATTAGCCTTTTCCCGGTGAGGGGTCGACATTTTTAAAGTAGTTAACATTTAATCAGGACCGGCTTGCAAGGCTTGACGTCTGCCAGGCTTGACGTCTACCAGGCTTGACGTCTGCCAGCTCAAGGCTGGGGTCTTTAACGAAATTAACGTGCAAACAAATTCACACGAGTGTGGCCCTTCTCTTTCCGTTGTACATACCAGGGGAAATGCCATAGGACTCGGAAAAATTTCTCGCACCAGCCGGGGCGAGAACCCGGTTATTTGCCATCCGAAGCGGGCGCACTAACCACTTCGCCACTTGGCCCTTATTGGTAATTATTAGCTAAATGGTTGCAATAACTAAAGTGTTCAAAGGAAGTAACTGGTTGGTACTGTACTTTAAGATATGTAAAATATTTCTTTTAGGTCAATTTTCCTAAAACTCACACTGCGCCAAAGGCCCAAAATAAAGAGAAAAATAACCTTAAAAATTTGAAAACCGATAAGGTAATTATCGCCATTGTTGGAAAAGGGGAAAAATAAAATAATGAGCAGACGAAAAATAATAAATCAGGTAAGTATGCAATTGAGAAGAACGAGGTGGCTACACTATTTCGATGTAGGTATCCTAAAGGGAGCCCCTTGCATTTTCTTTCTCAAAATGGGTGGTTAAAGGCGGAGAAAGAGCAAAGAGAAGTGAATCACATTTCTTTTGACGATTTTTTTAGCTCCTTAAAAAGAATGTTTAAAAACAGCATTTCGCCGTGTTAAATGTGGTGCAATTTGCAGAGATGGCAGTAAAAATTTAACGGGCTAGGGGAGGGGAAAAAAGCCAAATTATTAAGAAAATACAGTGTGACGTCGCCATGAGTTTATTCTAGTAAAAGACTTCTGCAATGTTTCAAAAATAACGATAGGCAGAAGCTGTCTTGCCTATAACTTTCTAAATATTTCTTTTAGCTCGAGGTATTTACAAGTTGGTAGTGTTGGTATTTGTGTGTTTTGTCATGTATCCTGAGTGGTGTACGTATACGTAATATTCCGACGGATGCAGAAGAGGAGAGGAGAGAGAGGCAGCTGAATAAAAAATTTTGGTCGCGTCGATATGCCGCAGTTCTGAGAAAAACGTATGGACTGTCAGTATGTAAGCAAGGTCAACGCTAGCTTCTAATAATGCTAGGCTATATAATAAACCAGGGTTACCAAAAATGCCACCTATTTTTTATTCTGATATCTAAGAATATATTATGTAAGTTGTTTGGGTCTGCCAGATATTTTTTTTAATTATGAACGTCCGGTTATTTAGTTAATTTTTTTATTATGGAACCATATTAGATAATTAGCAGACCTACCTTGCAGATTTTGAAGTTTCTGAAATTTCTATCTCAACCAATCCCTACACTGTTCCTTTTGTGTTTAAAATTTTTTGAATTATTTTTATTATGAAGTATCCATTTATTATTAATTTTAATTTTTATAAATAAAATATGAATGTTTAGTAATTTTGAACAATTGTTGTGTTAAAATTGTACATACAATTTTTAGATTTGCTTCTCAAATAATTATTTTCTTTCAATAAAAAAAAATCAATTACCGGTAGTTACATTTCAACATGTAAATTTAAAATAAGATTTTAAGTCAAGATTTCAATATCTTAAGTATTTTAATTTTGTGGTGGATCATGAATACTCGTAGGCTACTTCTAATTTCATTAATTTTCTTCCGATAACTAAAGTGATCAACTATTATGATTAACAATAATATTAACAAGAATGTAAGAAATTAATATAACCAAGCTAAAGTTTCAATTCTATGAACTGATACAAAATTAATCAACTTCCGCCTCGCAATTCAATTCTGCTTGTAGGCCTACGATAAATATTGATCAAAAAAGGCGTCAACACAGAATATTAACGAATTATTATTAAGACATATGTTAATACAGAACAACTAGGGTTGTAACAAAATAATATGTATATTTTTTAATTTATATAATAAAGATTAATTTCGCAACAAAACCTGCTAAGTGGAAATGCGAATGTAATTATTCAGTGGCAAACATTTAAGGAATTCGAGGTGTGGCTTTCTCAAGAGTTATGCGACGGTATGCCTGCTATAATAATACTCTATCTCTATAATGTGTGGAGACTAAAAATAAAACTTCCGTGTAGTTTGTCAATAAAAAAAAGTTCATTGGCTAAAACACTTTTGGAAGAAATTTTTTTTTCTAAATTGGATTCCTTAGGGTTTCAAGAACTGACAAAATACAAGGTTTATTTATGTGTAGACGAATCTATCGGGTTGAAAACCTACGCAATGGGATTTTTCTACATTATTATTTTATTTTAAAATATTATAAAGCGGCGAGTTCTTTATTTCTTTGCTACATTTTGTTAAATTAGAAAATAGAAAAATTATTAACAATAATGGAAGGTTTTAATACAAAATACTAATTTTGTGGGTTTAATTTTTTGGCAGAATATTAGTTTACTCATAAGTAACATAACCCGACAAGAGTGAGATATTACCAGAGATGATGTCACAGTCCAAGACGCACCAGCACTTACGGATTTTTAAAATTTTCAGAGAACACTTTCTTTAAACTATCACATTCCTATAAGATCCTCCATTTTAGGTCTTAATGCCTACAGAACCGGATCGAACCAGCAACCTCAGGTCAGTGTCTTGATCTTGAAGCAAACCATTCAAACCACCAACGGCGTTGATTACAGTTTTGTATGAATATTGAATACGAAAATGTACTGAAAATGGATTGTTATTTGTATTGGATGTACCAAATAAATAAATATACTTATCTCTCACAGGTGAAATATAAATGATAGACAACAATGACAACCAAATTGGTTAAATATTGCTTTACCTAGAACTGGGGAGTAGCGTCTTCGGATAACATTATTCCAGAGAAAAAGGAGAGAAAACTACTATAACCGGAATCCGTCAATATAGTTAACAAAAGTTTAAATCCAACTAATAGAGGGGCTATTAAAATTCCTCCACATTTCTAAGAACGTTTTACCTTTAAAAACCATTCTTGGGAATAACAAGGGAAATACAAAGATTGCTAAAATATAAATTCCATAAAAGCAAAGGAGTTAACAATGAAATGATGTAGACTTAAAGGTTTAAGTTTAACCTAAAGGTGTCTAATGTAAAGTAATAAAACTGTTTACTTCTAGTTTTTTTTTTAGGTCGCTTTGTGGCTTTTATGTATAGTAAAATAGTCCAACCAGTCTGCATACCATTTACACTACCTGAATGAAACCAAGAGTTGCATAAAGCCGTTCGTTGAACCCATAACCTTTTAATTAATTATAATACCTATTGCAAGATTATACTGCTGAAGAAGCAGTATAGGAAAGAGAGCATATATACACATAATATGCAAAGGCGATAGTAGTGCGACACAAGACAATCGAGACAGCGTGGTACCAGACAGTTCGACCTAGACGGTCACGCTTTACTTGATCTTTATCTACGTCATTAGTTATTTACTCTATAATACACGAAACAACCTTGTAACCTACTAATCTCCAGTATAAGTTCTATAATATTAAAGCGAAAATTAAAATCCCGTGACCAATTCCTTTTTTTTTTTCATCAAAAACAACAATTCTTCTTCACATATTACATAACTGCACGCCTTCCTCCTTGCAAGTTGGGCTTTTCCTATAATATAGCTTTTTTTCAAATCCCCCTCAATAATTTCTTTAAAATATGGAATGTTTTTTTTTTTTCGGGGAAGAACGAACTAGAAGTAGATTTCCCACGAGCAATATAACAGAAGGTCCGGTGCTTCTGAGAGAGACGCGAAAAATATGTGTAGAGCAGCTCTAAAGTCGGTGTAATAACGCCGTATCAAGAAAGTCCAGCGAATACCCAGGCCGCTTCTTTATAGTTGTAGAAGAAAGAACTAAAAGAACAAAATTGCATTGATGGCCGGATATGACCAAACGAAAAGATATTTTAACTGACCAGCAGACAAGTGTAACGAGCAATTGTAAAACCAATTTAGAGTCAAACTCCCTTATATGTTCCGACCATAATATACAAGATATAAAAAAAGAAATAAAAGTAATAATAAACGACGATTAAACACAAAATGAAGAACTTCCGAAATATTTGTTTTGTTTTGCTGGTTTGATTTTTTTTAACGTCGCTGTGAACGACAATGGAAGCCATAACCCTACAAAAGTGGGTGTGCGGTTTTAATTTAATCTACAGGCTGCGTAAATAACCAGGAGGTTCTTCACCCGAGTCACATATTTATTATTTATACGAAAGAAAGTTTAAAACTTTCATCCGAAAGAGCCTCCACAATCCTGAATTTCTTAACAAATTCATCAGAATTCTTTGTTTTAATTTATTTTATTTTATAAAAGCCTATGTGAACGACAACGAAGGTCATAACCCACCCAATTGAGATTTCAATAAATTATTATTTTAGAGCTACCACCACTATCAAAAGGGATCTTTAATGTAATAAGTTAGCATATCGGGCTATCATCAAAATCACACACGGTGACATAAGTTAACTTAGCTAGGAGATCCACAGGTCGGTTTATCGCCCGAAAGAGCTCACTTTAAAGAATTTCACTCACCCTGAAATTTTTTACCAATTTCATGCAACCGGATTCAGAGACTTAATGCGCAATCTCCAAATAATAATAAAATTAACCCAGTAGTCGATTATATAAAAAACAGAAGAAGAAGCTTATTCTGTTACAGTATACCGTATAATAACGAATGAGTATTAACATCGAATAACTGATTTATTAATTCAATCAGAAGCACGAAACGCCTCTTTCTCATAAGTAACAACGTGATTCACTAAAGATTAACATCTCCGATTCATAAATCAGGCTGCTCCGAAGACGTACGCGTAATATTTCCAGGAAGAAGAAGAGAAGTGTCGCATATCATTATTCATCTATTAGAGAAGAGAAGAAGAAGAAAAAGACAGTAGCCTAAAAAAAATTGAACGAGGGGGGCCCAAAACTCGGAGGTTCTCTCTCTCTACGTCCCTTCCCTGTTTACGACCCCACCCACTTGCCAATGACCGCCACCATGCATTCTTTAGGGTCACGTGGACAAACTCTGGCACGTCCGGAATGCATCTCGCCTCGAGGCAATAGGAAACCTTCCCCTCTCTCCTTGTCGTCCTAGCATTCTGTCCATCCATCGCAGCAGAGAAGAGAGCGCGAAAAGAGACCCAAGAAAGAAGTTAGTGTTCATTCAACTTGCTAATGTACCCAAGAAATCAAAAGTTTATCGAGCAACTGGTAAGCTGAGACCGCCGTTCTCTGGAGGACGAAAATACGCAATTAAGTCAAACATCGCCACCTCTATTTATTTATCTGCATTCCAATCGATTTTTTTTAACAGAGTGCACAAAGCTTTTATTGTTACTGATGAAAGTGATAATATTATACAATCTTTTTCTTCTTCAAGTATATTTTAAAAAGAGGAACTTCTTCTTTTTCTCAGGATGCTCATACTATGAAAGAAGAACGCGCATAACAATGATATTGTTATTTATTTACTCCTCAGCATCACTGTCGAGAATGTCATAAAGATATCATAACATTCCTTCACAAACGTCTTAAGATTTCTTACTATAATAATAATATACGTGGGCAATGCCCAAAACAATTTTAATTCAAAAAGATTTGTTTACTGTCACTTTTCTTTAGAATCTTTTAAAGAGATGAAACAATTCCCTCACATTAAACCTTTTTCTGAGGTTTTTGTAAAAGAAATGTAGGTTGTTTGTTTGATTTTTTAACGTTGCTGTGAGCGACATTAAAGGTCGTAACTACAAGAATAGGAGTGGCATTTGAATTTAGACTAGATAAAAAAGTAGATATTATGGTCAGGGATTCAAGGATATGAAGATTCATCCCTTACATAAGGATGAAAAGATTTTCTCCAAAGGGTATTCTTCAATATAATTCTTAACTATAATTCGAAAGTGCATTAGTGCAGCCACCTTTTCCCAGGCCCTGATTCCATAACTCAGTACTGAATTCCGGTACAAGAACGCAACCCCAAGGGCTTACCGTTTTTCACCATGTTCAGAGAACATGGTGAAAAGATTTTCTCCGAAGGGTATTCTTCAATAATTTAACTATAATTCGAAAGTGCAGCCCCAT
Organism: Symphylella vulgaris; assembly: GCA_034698405.1. Lineage (NCBI taxonomy): Eukaryota > Metazoa > Arthropoda > Symphyla > Scolopendrellidae > Symphylella > Symphylella vulgaris. The sequence continues at coordinate 1,044 of JAQGBM010001676.1, read as the reverse complement.
TTTCCCCTGCCTTGATTCCACAACTCAGTATTGAATTCTGGACTCTGGAGCAAGAAGCCATGAACCCTCGAGGGACAGGAAGCTGGCTTGAAAGTGCGTATCAAATTTGATTTTAATTCAAGAATGTTAATTGTTTACAATTTTACACTCTTTTTTTCAGAATCTTTAGATTAATTGAAACGATAAATCCTTTTGAGATTTGAAAGTTACAGAAAATAGAAAAAAAATTTAAATAGCATCCTAATCATAATACAATTCGAGATCATAAAAATTCCCAAAATTTTATAATTAACTTGGATATATCCTATAGCCTATATTATGTGAGAATAAAATGAAGCTACACAAGCGTTTGAAAACATGTAAAAACATAGCAAAAAATGTACATTCGTGGCACGTATATAGATCATTACCGAAGCTAGGGAGAATTATGTAGTGTTGTGTTAATAAAGAAGAAAAGATAATATATTTAAAATTCGAAAGTGTTTGTTAACTTTTGTATTTTAAACCTAAATAATCCTTATGAAGTACCGAAAGTATAATTTTTAGATCTTAAAATTGGTCTTCCCTCTTTAGATTATGTTATTCAACATCATTTTAATAATAATAACGTCTTATAAACTTTACAATGCGTTTTGCAATAAGAAGACTCCATATGCGTTTTATTTACGGAGTCTTTTAAGACTCTATAACCAGGGTCTTTCTATCTTCTCTCTATAACTCGAGGAAAATGGGCCTAATGAAATGGTCGTAGAACAGACCACCCATCCTAGTACTGACCACACCCAACCGAGAATGACTTTAATCAACAATGGGGAGACCAAACCCCCAATGCCACTCCGCCGGTTCAACATTTACTTTGATGATGATGATGATTATGCATTTTATTTACTCTTTTAGTCCTTTAGGACTCTATAACTCGAGGGGAATGGGCCTAATGAAATGGTCTTGGAACAGACCACCCATCCTGGTACTGACCACACCCGACGGAGCTTGACTTTAATCAACAATGGGGAGACCAAACCCCAATGCCACTCCGCCGGTTTG
>JAQGBM010001675.1:0-10280 GCA_034698405.1 Symphylella vulgaris | reverse complement strand
GCTTCACGTCTCTTGTTCAGTACAGAAAAAAATAATGGGAGTACTCATAGGAAATACTGTAGTGTCCTGTGTTTTAATGTAAACTTCGATTATCCGGATGACCCTGACATTATAGGCCTATGATCCGGATAATCAAGATTCCACTGTAATTACTAAGCCGCCACTGAATAATCCTGTCACAGTCATTAGGACTTAGTAATTTACTTTACATGAACTGAAATTTGAGGGATTAGGACTCCAACTTTCTAGGCCTAGGCCTATTTGAATACTGAGTTTTAATTTAAACCTACCTTCACGGTCCTTTGATCCCATGTAGTACTGGGACTTGTTCTTTCCCCAATTTTCGGCATCCTCTTCTTCATCTGATAAAATTTAATAAATAGGTCAAATAAGCTCGAAACCAAAAGATAAATGTGATGTTAAAAACGTCATTTTACCTTCCTCAACCCCTCCTAAAGAGTCAATCAGCTCCTTAGTGCCCTTTCTAACAGCATTATACTGGCTAGTCAACTTTTCGAGATTGGCAAAATTGTCCTCATCATCAGAATCCGAAGATAAAGGTAAAACCTCCTGAAGAATTATAATAATTAAGAGTTAAAATACTACGATTTAAACAACAATCGAAAATTCACAAACCAACCTCATCTCCACTGCTTTCCTCAACAACTTTCCTCTTTCTAAACCTAAAAAGAGTGGATAAAATAGTTAATAGTTATTATCAACAACACATTAATATTACACTCACGTTTTCTTAGGCTTCTTTCCTTCCTTTTTTCCCATTTTGTTTATATTTTTACTTAGTTATAAAGTATGTTTACTGTAAATTAATCAAACACGTTGCTCAAAATTTGCCCATGCGATTTTTTCATACATGTGGGAGAGAATCGTTGCAATAAAGCTATCCATCTAATAATTACAAATTTTAAAATTTATAATAATCATTTAAATAAGATTATTTGAAAAAAATAATAATTTAATTTAATTTTGGTACTTATTTTCCTGCGTAAAATGAAATTATTTACGAAATTAGAGAATGGAATGTAAATTGTGGATGACCCATGGGAGTAACACACAGGAAAGAAATTGATCATAAAGAATGTAACAGAAGCGTTATAACTTTTGTCAGTTTAAAATTTTAGATGAGCAAAAATTACAACGCTTCGGTGTTATTCCTTTTAGTGGACAATTCACAATTCGACAGCTGACATGAGAAAGTGCCCGTTTTAGACTCTGTTTGGATTTATTAATTTAAATTAAATGAAGTTTATATCTGTTAGGACAGTGAACAATAATTTATATTGACGTAATATCTATGTGTTTTGTGTCATACTCATACAGAAAGAGTGAGAATTAGGAGAAATAGGAACAAAAATAAACTTTGAAACTTTTTGAACATTAGTTTTCATTATTTTGTTATTTTTGAAGGACCACTGTGAAAACAATCCTCCACAGGTAAGAAACCCAATTTTTGAAGTAGTTCACATTTTAAATTACTGCATAAAGTGTGTCCCATATTAGTGGTTCTTCATAATTATTAATTTCCAACAGGGTATAGGGCAAAAGTAAATAATTTTTGCTCTCTCCATGTAGCTCTCAGCTGTGATCTGACATGATCTGACAGGCCAGAGGCAAAGAATCGAAAGAGCATAATATACCGAGTGTTTTAAAAGTCGCGCAATATCGATAACTGCTATAACAATATAATCGATTTAATCATTATAAATTCAACGAATCAACGATGATTGCAACATGATTGTGACGATAATGATCAGGCATTGAGGGATATTTATTTAAAAATTATTAGGATTTCAGATAAACGGTTGAATCATACAAAAAGTTTCACTTTCACCTAAAGTTTTTTACGTTTTTACGTAAATTTTTTTTAAATCTAAACTTTACGTAAAACTTTTCATAAAACTTTTCGTAAAACTTTTCGTAAAAAACTTTAGGTAAACTTTTTACGTAAATGTTTTTTTAACGTATAGTTAAAACTTCACCTAAACACTTTTCGTTAAACTTTTTTTTACATAAACGTAAAGTTTTTTTTTTACCTAAACGTTTTAGGTAGGCTAAAAAAAAACTTTACGTAAAAGTTTTATACGTAAAAATAACGAAAAGTTTAAGTTAAATTTTACGTACTAAGTTAAACGGTAAAACGTTTTACGTAAAAACTAAAACTTTACGTAAGAGCTTACGTAAAATGTTTACGTTAAAAACTTTACGTAAATTTTTTCTCAAAACTTTACGTAAACGTTTTACGTAATTAGTAAGCGTCTCCTTTTTATTTTTAATAAAAAGTATAAAATAATGTTCTAAACTGTTTGAAGGAGATGAAGATTTCTTACGTGAGTATATTTATTTACGTAAAATTTACCTAAACCTTTACGTAAAATGTTTACGTAAACTTTACGTAAAAGCTTTTCGTAAAACTTTACGTAAAGTTTTTTTTACCTAAACATTTTACGTAAAATTTACCTAAAACTTTACGTAAGAACTTACGTAAACTTTACGTAAAATGTTTACGTTAAAAACTTTACGTAAATTTTTTCGCAAAAATTTACGTAAAAACTTTACGAAAACTTTACGAAACCTTTACGTAAAAACTTACGTAAAATGTTTACGTTAAAAACTTTACGTAAACTTTAACTAAAACTTTTCGTAAGATTCAACCGTTATCTGAAATCCTAATAATTTTTGAAATAATCCCTCATTATCGTCACAAGTGGCAATCATCGTAGAGTTTATAAAATGATGATTAAATCGATTATATTGTTATAGCAGCAAAATTCTAACACCACGAAACTAGTCTTATAATAAGACTAGTTTCGTGGTGTTAGAATTTTGCTGCTATAACAATATAATCGATTTAATGAGTCTATAGACTCTTGCTATTAGACGATGCGACTGCGAAGTGCGAAGATAGGTAACTTAGTTCGATTTATATATAAAGAGTCTATAGACTCATGCTAATAGTCTATTCCGTCTACTGCACTACAGTAACTTATAATACGTTTGTACATTTTTGGTTTCAGACAGCTGCTGAACTTTGCTTTATGACTTGCTGATACTCACCACCGGTATAATTATTATAAGTTCATAATATTGAAGTTTTGTAGCTATACTGAATGATATCGATCTGCGCGTATAAGCAAAGTCCAAAGTTATTTTCACGTGCAACCGTTTTTAGGGTTTGGGGCCTGGAAGTCGACTGCCGGGAGATCGACTGGTCGCTAGAGCGACTTATGCACCCTTCAACAGAGAGATCGGCTGAGCATTAGATCGACTGACCACGAGAGCGACAACAAACACACAGTGCAACTCTTTCTTTTTGTCGCTCTCGTGGTAAGTCGGTCTTATCCCCAGTCGATCTCCCGGTGAAAGGATTAATAAAATAACTCCCCCGACCAGTCGATCTACCGCAGTCGACTTCCTGGCCCCAAACCGTTTTTAGGGGGTTTGTATACTCTCAAGTCTCAAGATTCATTTACGTAGGCTACTCTTGGAGGGCTACTATAATCTTGGTACAGTTACTCCCCGCTCACGCGTCAACCCCGACGAAAAATTCTGAGTGTTAGGATCTCTGTACAAGGTTGATTTTTTTTATGACTTAAGTTAAATGCTGTACAAGGGTTTTCCAAACACTTCTGTTTCCCACATCCAATAAAAAAGTGGATGATCTATCCCAATTTTAACGATGTTTTCACGCATTCTTCTTAACTTGGAAACAGTATTTTGTTCTTCATTTTGCTCTAGCATTTCTTGATGGCGATCCCTGTAAGCTGACATCCAAGTTCGGGCTTGTTCTCTGATCCTGAATGGGGAAAAAATTGTGGAGTGTAACCAGCAGTAACATGCCAGATGCCAGTAATAATTTGTATGTAGCCTATTTATGGTAGCCAGCTATACCCCCTATACCCCTAGTTTAGCTTCTTACCTATTTGTGCATCCTTGAAGGCATGTAAACAAGAAACACCAGTTGCAATCAGAGTTCTGAGACAGCAGGCTTCGTATGGTTGGAGGTTGATTGCTGTAAGTTAAAAACAAATTTTTTTTAAACTACGGCTTATAGGTAGAACTTAAATATCACGAAATACAGGCTACGACCAGTTCAGCAGTTATACATTCATAATTACCATTACCATGAATCTACAACTTAGCATTATGCTATAAGTATGTATCTTCAGTGGCGGAACTTCAAATTGTGGGCCCCACCGCAAGAAATCTCTCGGGGCCCCCTACCCCACCCGGCCACCCACCCTACCGAGGGAGCATCTTCCATAGTGTTTTATTTAAATGAACACATATAGGTCAACAGGAGGCGAATTTTTTGGGGTATAATGAAAAATTTTTGCATTTTCCCCCATTTTTGATTGAAATAAACCTATTAAGGCCCGCCGGAGGCGAAAATTATTTAGAAATTTACGTATTTTTGAAGCATTTTGCCAAAGAAACCTGTGGCTGTGGGCCTCTCAAGCCTGAGTGGGCCCCTGAAGTCTGAGTGGGCCCCACCGCAGCTGCGGTGGTAGTAGTTCCGCCACTGCCAGCAGGGCGTATAGGCTATATGGAAGGAATTTTTTAAAGGCATTTTTAAAAATTTTGAAATTTCCGAAAATTGTTAAAAGAAATTCCGGGATATTTCAAAATGTGGCGTTCGGGAAATTTCCAGGAAAATATACCAGGAAATTTTCCGGGAAAATTATTTTCTCTGACTTTGTTCCATAATTTATTATGGTAAGCTTTTTCGCTATGTATATTATGAATTATGATACAAGCAGAAATCCTGATACAAGCTTTTTCGCTATATAGCGCGGAAAGGCCGCTGACTATACACATACCGGTATACCTAAAAATTTCTATATAAAATAAACCATAACTTAAGTCATCCTATCCCCATATGACTTGAAAATTTGATTCCAGGGTGTTTATCATTAAAATATAGGCTTATCGAAATCTGTCACTTACGAGTTAGTAAAGTATACTGATGTGGAATAACTGAATACGTCAATATATACTTTAAGAGGTAAACTTCAGTAGAAAAATATTTGGCTATATAATTTGGGTCTACGACAATTTGGCGAATACGAAAATTTGGCGAATGTCAATTTGGCGAATGGTAAAAACTGAAATAATAGTACGCGGTATACCCCTTGCAAGGGTATACCGGATTTTTTATGTTTTAATTTATACAGCTGTTTCATTATGGAAGTTAGGCATACATTACCTGTACATTTTTCAAGAGGGAGGGAGACAGGGGGGAAAGACTCAAGACAAGATTTTTATTTAGGTCTGCTGCTCAGCTGGTAGGGAGCAGACACTCACCCAGAAATTTTACCAGCCTCAGCTTGGCTTTGAACCGCGCAGTGTGATGTGAGTTTAATCATGGCAGGGTCATGCAAGGTCCCAGCTCTGACCACGCCCGACTTAGCTTGTCCGAAAAAAAAATTACCAAAACAGTAGGAAATTTTTTTATGGCGCAGTATAACTTAGATGTAGGAGAAGAAGGGATATCTCATTCTGGACTAATATTATGTTAAACAAGACCTCACAGCACTGTGGTAAATTTCGCAATGTAATTCATTGTAACATTACTGGTGCTTTAAAAAAAATATAGCCAAAGGTTAAGCTAGCAGGCTAAATACAAGAAGAAGTCCGAATGTACGGAATGGGTACCATATAAGTTTAAAGGCTTCTGCGACCGATAGGATGATTGACGAATAAACACGACAAATTGAATTTTCGTCCAGTAGACCGGTATGAGCGGTACCTGCATAACATATCCAAATTTCAGTTTCCTACGATTATACTACGAGTATACGATTACGTGCCTAAAATCGAATTTATAAAAATTAAACTTCCCCATCTTGCATTTTGGTAGACCGATTTTTTTCCGAACAAGTAGTCAGGTCCCTGCATAACATATCCAAATTTCACAGGAAGTGCCCGAAATTAAATTTATAAAAATTAAACTTTTGCCATCTTGAATTTTCGGTCGATTGATTTTTTTCCGAAAAAGCAGACCGGTCCCTGCATAACATATCCAAATTTCAGCTTTCTACTACTACGGGAAGTGCCCGAAATCGATTATACCGGTAATTGGTGATTAAAATCCTAAATTTGCTGCTACTCCATAATAGCTCCTCTGTTGTTTCTGAGATATAGGTTTTGTTGTGAAGCCGCCATTTAACAAGATGGCGAAAATGTAATAATTTCCGAAATTTTTCGTGAGAGATTTGCAGCTGGCATCATTCTTCTAAAGAGCTATAAAAAATCGAAATCGGTCAAATAAATACTGAAATATCGATTTTTTTGTAAAACCTCCATTTTTCAATATGGTACCGAAAATGAAAGAATTTCAAAATATCCATCGAATAATATTTGCAGCTGGCATCATTAGCTTTCTAAAGAGCTATGAAAAATCGAAATCAGTCAAGTGGTTACGGAGATATTGATTTTAATAATAGATATTGCGTTGTAAATTTTAAACCTCCATTTTCCAAAATGGCACCGAAAATGTAATGATATCAAAATTTGTTGTAGCTGGTACCCTTAGTTTTCTTAAGAGCTTTGAAAAATTGAAATCGATCAAATGGTTACTGAGATATTGATTTTCAGTTTCGAGTGTTTCGACCATTTTCCAAAATGGCCGAAAATGAAAGAATATCAAAGTTTCTCATAGAATAAATTATTTTTCTAAAAAAACTTTGAAAATTTGAAATCGCTCATATTATGGTTAAAGAGATATCGATTCTTTTGTAAATCCGCCATTTTCCAAGATGGCGTCTAAAAATCCTCGGTCGCCCGATTTTTCCGAAAAAGTCCTGCATAACATATCCAAATTTCAGCTTCCTACGACTACGGGAAGTGCCCGAAATCGAATTTAAAAATTTAACTAAGAAATAAGAGAGAATAAAGTATTATTGTTATTATTATTAACTTCCGCCATCTTGGCCGCCATTTTGAATTTTCGGTCGACCAATTTTTCCCTAAAACGTAGACCGGTCCCTGCGTAACATATCCAAATTTCAGCTTTTTACGACAACGGAAGTGCCTGAAATCGATTAAAATCTTAAATTGGCAGGCGTACCCTATATAATTATACCGATCATTTTCCCCACCTCGTTAAAATTTCGCATTGTAAACATTGCGAAATAAAAACATCAACGAACACGTGTAAACACGTGTTCGTCGATGTTTTTATCATTTATATAAAAGACTTTTATCAATAACTGCCATGGTGTTTGAAGTTTTTTCATCATTTCATCATTTTAGACGACACTGTGGAGTGTGGACTAAGTTACGGTAGGCTATATCATTTTAACCTGCAAATCCTATAATTTTTGAAATAATGATCAATCCTTCATTAATAAGTAATAAATTAATTATTATGCATTAACTATTATAATAATATTATTACCTTTTATTTGTTTTTCTATATTTTGTCATTTAATCTCTGAAAATTAATTAAAGGGATAGGGACGTCCCTATCCCTTTAATTAATTGTAAATGTACATTTACAACTTCTTTAAACCATTGAATTCTTCATATTAACTTACGTTAAATCTCGGTCGATAACAGTTTGATTTTTATTTTGCCTGACTGACCAAAATTCGTGAATATAGAGAACCAAAGTCCCTATAATACGTAATTCAACTTCCTCCCGTTCCTCGTTGTCAAGGGGATTTCCTGCAAGTCTTGCGCGCACGCCGCTGTTTCTGCTACAGCTGTCTGCTGCTCGATCATAATAAAATAAAAAAAATAAAAACAACTATGGCAAAGTGTTGTGTGCCTTCGTGCGATAATGTTTATAAAAAAAACTCCGGAATTAGTTTCTTTTACGCCCCTATCTTAGATCAGCTGTGACAGAATTTCGTGGACTGCAGCAGACTGCACTGTGTCTTTGCACTCATTTCTGCTTTCATAATCGTCATGGCAACGGATAAAAATTAACAGGAAGTGACGTTTGACTTTGGCTCTCTATTACCCAATGAAACAAATTATTAATAAACATGAATTATTAAAATAATACCGTAATAACTTAGTTTCTGGTTTGAGGAATTATCGTCGTCGTGTAGTTAGGAGAGGAGATTAATTGTTATAGGAAAATGATTGGAATAGATGTAGAAGTAAACAGGGAGACCAAAACAGGGTCATTAGAAAAGATAATGACAGGAGCAAATAACACACTGTTATGTTCTTCTGATAATGAGGGAATTCGGGTGGGTCAGAATATGACCAGGGAATAGGGATTGGATAGTAACATAACGTAAGTACGACAGTATAGCGTATTATATGGGAAATGGCTCATATAATAAAAAGCACTGATATTTTTGCTTTTATAATTTAATGAACACGAATATTATTTTTGGCATACCGCATATTGAATATAATTGTATATTTTATGTTTTGTTTAGAGTCGACAGACACTGAGAAATAAATAAGGGTCAATAAACTGCTAGTTGATACCAAGCCACGTAGAACTCTACGCTACAGCCTCATGCCAGCACGCTTATGTTTTAACATAAATCACTTACCTACCTCTTGGAAGGAAGTAAGCAGTCTTAAACCCAGAATCAACTCAATAAAGAAATATTTCATTATTTAAATATAATCTGAAAGATTAAAAAAAAAACCTTAATCAAAGCTAGGTTCATTCGAAATTATTTTTTGTTGGATAGTGTCCTTCAAAAACCTAAACACGAATGCCTTCTGCAGGACACATAGCCTACCGTACCCATGCATAAATACCCGTTTAGCTTTCCTACGGGTCACATCTACAAGCCTGCAACATACAAGGTTTCCACTACCAGCGTTAACGTTACGCTGGAGCAAATGTAGCGATGCGATTGTTCGCCATGTATCCACGTTTTCATTCCAATCAATCGCAGGACAACGTCTGATCGCGCGTTACGTTGACGCCAACGACTTAAAGGGGAAAGGGATCGGCGTATTAAGCTAATTTTAATCGTATCTTCAGTATCATTTAAGTCATTAACTACGGAGTACGACGTAAAAAATTAACTTACTTAAACTTACCTGTATTTTTTAAATTATTTTTTTAAAGAATAAATAATCTTCCGTGAGCGGTTTCATGAGTCAGCATTTGGCTTGGACCACGATTGCCAGTATTTTTTCGTCAAATACCTGATTTATCTGGTTGATTTTTTTGGCTTGATTTAGGCCTAAAATTCAATTCGAAGGTTTTATTATATACAACGTTTTAAAATTATTTTTTATATTTATACATAATCAGGACCAACTGTAACAAAAAAAATGTATTATTTTCCGTTTACATACAGTTTTTCTGGTTCAAATCATAATTTTTCAACTATTTCGCGCGAATTTTTGTTAAATTTTATCGTTGCCGCGCAACGACAAAATTTAACAAAGATCCAATCCCTCTATTCATATCAAAACAGCTCCGAACATCTACAAATCACCTTTTTAGAAAGTATTTTAAATTTTTGTTAGTTTAGGCTAGGACACCATTCACAGTGGATGGTGTCCTAGGTACAATATCTAAAAAAGCAAAAAACGGGCCTATTATGACCAACACAGTGTGCCTTTAAATCGTTTAAATGATTATAAATTTTTCGAATAGAACTTACTTTTCAAGACGGAAATTTTGGTGTATCATATTATGTTCATTTTCGTTCAAGGGTTACAAAGATATCAATTTATTTTGTTCGGCTATAACCTCAGGTTAACCTGCTCGTAGGGTTAACCTCCTTCTATGCACCCGGCCCTATAAGCGCAGATTATTAGGCCGGGTGAAAACGAACCCAGAAACCAGGGTTCGGAACCCGAACCGGAACCCTTAAGAACCGTTATTTTTTTTAGAACCGGAATCGGAACCGAAATCTTAAAACTAATAAGAGGGTTCGGAACCGGAACCCGGAACCCTTAATAACCGTTTTTTTTAGAACCGGAACCAGAACCGAAATAAATAAGGGTTCTTAACCCTGCCAGAAACACGAACACATGACTTAATCCAGTGCCGATAATTCGTTAAAACTATGTCACGTGCTCATATTTCCGGGGCGCAAGACTCATTCTTGCGTCTTCGTTTCACCCAAACCTGGTTAATTCGATCACCCGGCCTAACATGTGTTAAAAAAAAGTCCAACTTAATTTTAAGTTAATTTCATTTAAAAGAATGCTGTAAGGTATTTTATACTGATATATCTTATATCTTATGATTATTTCTGGTTAATTAGATAATTTTAAAAATATAAAAAAATCATCCCTAAAAATTTCGACCGTAAAACTTTCTAAATTTATTG
>JAQGBM010001674.1:0-10280 GCA_034698405.1 Symphylella vulgaris | reverse complement strand
GATGGTTAATAAAGAATATAATGATCTAAAGTAGTGCTGCATTCAATTCTCAATAGAATAATAAGAGATACAGGTTTAAATTTTATATATACAGGGTGGCCATGAAAAAAGTATCCAGGAGAAAATTTTTTAAGTCCGTTCATCTATAAAAATGTCAGAGTCCGTTCATGAACGAACTCTGATATTTTTATAGATGAACGGACTTAGAAAATTTTCTTTGTAGGGCCTATACTTTTTTCATGGTCACCCTGTACAAGTCTCTTTTAAGAAAGGGTGTTCATAAAGTCACATCAATTTTAAGTTGTTTTATGTTTTCTTAATACATTGAGACATAAGTTATATATAGGTTAACATTTCCATTTATTGACAATATTGTCAATACTATCAATAACCTTATATCGTTACAATTTGTTTTACACCGGGGGCATTTAGGCCTATAGATGTGGACCAAAACATAACATACATCGAAAAATGTAGATTAGAATCATTCAAAATGTTCTATAATCTTATTTTCTGATTTATTTTTCATTCATTCTTCGTATATTAATCTGAATTACGAACTATTATCCTATATAAGTTAAAACTTTTATAAGTAAATAAAAATTGTACGCAAACTTTAACTTTTTCTCCTTTCTCCCTCAGTGTGTGTTCGGCTTAAACGAAATCTGATACACAGCAGAGATAAAATGCATAAAATAAATCCTATAAGAAACTCCGACAAAACAATAATGTTTTCTGCGTCCAAAATATAAACTGTATCACCAAAGAAAAATAACGATTTAATAAAAGAAAGAAAAAATACAAATCATATGGACCGTTGATGCATGGTGCACTGAAATATAACCCATATAAAATATAAGAAAAAAAAAACGGATATATGCAGATGATATAATATAAACAATGAAATATGCATCATTTTTGTTTCACATATAAAACAGTCTGCTGATGTCCATCGTATAGCAATATTATACAAAACGGCCAGCATGGAGCATAATGTATAGTAGCCATCCATTCGTATCTGCATAATTTTATAAGTTATTGCACAGCAGAAGCAGTCTTTCTTGCTGCATGCGGAAAAGCGAATAACTTGGACACCCCTGAACGGTTATATGCATACAATATCCCCCCTCCCCGGCGCATACATATTTCCAAACATTACAACACATACAATAATATTATGATACATATTAAGTTATAATCCCCTCGGTTTATTCCGAAAAATTGACCAACTCCCGAGTCAGTCCCGACCAGCAATATTATTATTCGAATATGTTAGAGAGAAAAAATAATAGACATGTGCTGAGTTAGAAAATTTTATCTATGCATTGACGAAAACCATTACTTGCGGTCGAGTCACCAAGCGTAACAAACTTGCAAATAATTCAATACAACAGACATTAGAAGACTCTGGCCATGCATCTATGTGAAGTCCAGCCTCTCTTCTTTGTATTTTACCAACAGTAGCCTATAAGTTATTTTCCCGGACCTACATGTTATGTTCTCATTCGTAATGGCCAAATGGGCTAGAAAATATTACAACTTCGTTGCAACTGGATATAATATTATAATCCCCGAGTCCGACGTTTAATATAATAATAGTTATAAACCAACTTTTCGTTAAGCAATTATCAATAATCTTAAGAGCGTTACCAGTGCAGATTAAAAATATACGAGGACGGGGCAGCTCGCTAAAGCGCTCTCCGAAGAAACTAGGTCCCGCCGTCCGGCCACTTCTCTAATAAACCGTTATCCTAATAATTATTAATGGAAGTATTCTTGCATGCTAAGATAATGATATGAAATTAAGTGTTTTGTGCAAAGCGAAAACTTTTGTTGCGCAATTATCCGTATTGTTTATTACGATCGCCGTATCGCTTAATATTAAATATAATATAAACTTTGATACTAAGAAAAGCGTGGATGGATATTAATAATAACAACGTAATATTACTGTAGCCCTTTATTCCAAAATTTGGCAAATTAATGGAGTTGAAAAATCTCGTTAACGATATAAAGACTATGCCATTTTTAACTTTCCGTACTTACACGACAAAGTTAATGAAAACACAACAAAAATGATCAATAACAAGTCTATAGACCGAAGTCGGAAGAGCAAATGTCTAAAAATATGGTGCGCTTTTGTACTGTTATCTATCTCCGGTATATGGATAATTTTCCTTGTACCAACCTTGATAATGGCACATTATGCACACCATATTTGTAGACATTTGCTCAAATGACTTCGGTCTATTATTTAAAACTGACACGGTATGTTACGAATTCATGACTTTATATCACAGTTAATTTTATGTGCAATTATTTAGGATATATATCCATTTTTAAACTTAATTCCCATATAGCCTATTACACGACAAAGCTAATGAAAACATAACAAAATGATCAATAATAAAGGATATCATAAGTTATATTAGTCTATTTTAAACTGTTATTATGACTTGTATCACATTTTATGTGCAATCATTTTAGGAAATATAATGAAGCAATATCATGTTTTACTTTCGAAATATACAATATATATTTATTAAAATATATCATAGTCGTATATAGCTATGATTTAAAACTTTATTGCAAATTATTTATTACCCTTTATAATCATTAAGCAATACAAATATACGTTATTTCACTCGTAAAATATATACAAAGTTTATTCATATTATATCTCACTGAAGCATATCCCTCACATATATACAACATTAGATATTTAATTACCAATATTAAACTCGCAAACTATTATAGTCAGTAAAAGCGAGACGTTTTATCTTATGTTATTCAAAAAGTGTTTTGTTTTGTATTAAAATAATACAAACAGAGAGATATCGCCCCAAACCAACACCAGCCTTTTATTTCCTTTTATATACAGTTATTCCCATTAAAAACGGCGTTCTTTTTGGCTACCGGACATCATAAACTAAATCAATCGTACTTATACCCTCACATTATCATGTAAATTGTTCCAAATATTTATCCAAAGTTGCTGCACACAAGCATAATTATCATTCGTAATTAAAAATATCAGCCCCCTCTCCCCCATCCCCATCAGCATCCATACTTTGTCCAATTTTCTATCTATGTATCGTTAGATATAGTTTCATCCCCATGCCCCCGTAAGGCTCCAACTTTTATTGCTTTTGTTTCTATCGAGTGAAAGAACATCATTAACTTAAACATCGTTATATCATCATCTGAAATTACAAAAAGGAGAAGGGAGATATAGGTTTTGGGGAGGGGAAGAGCTAGGCGATGGTGCTGTGTTCCGAAGAGAGGTGTTCTGGACTTTTAAAAGGACTTGTATCAACACCAACGACTCTGCTGCTCAGATGGTGATAAGAAACAGCATGTCCATCTCGCGTTTCTCGCAGCAGAAAAGGGAATTAAAAGGAATATTATTAAACATCGGTCCCTTTGGACCCATAAATAATTCAAAATAGACGAGGAGAGGAATATTTTGGGGGGCAAAAAGAAGGTATGGATCCTTTTGTTTAACTTTCTCAGTTTGGTTAATCTTGTATTTCATAGATGGCGCCAGTTGTCCAGTGTTTAACTTATATGAAATATTAAACTTTTATTGAAAAACTGTAAAGTCTAACTCATAAGACCGGCGGAGTGGCATTGGGGTTTGGTCTCCCCCATTCTTGACTAAAGTCAAGCTTGTCAAGGTGTGGTCAGCACTAGGCTGGGTGGTCTGTTCCACGACCAATTCATTAGGCCAATTCCCCTCGAGTTATAGAGTCCTAAAGGACTAAAATACTCAGTAAATAAAACGCATAATCATCATCATCCTCATTGAAAAGGTGTAAAGTCTACGTATAACTTTATCCAAATTTTGTATTTCTGTTTATACCCAAAACCTATAGACCATATCCACGAGTGTGAACAAAAACAATAGTTCTACGCAGTGCGCATGCTCCTGCGGCAGATTTTTTTCCGATTTGAAGAGCTTGGTCTGTTTTCTCTATGCTCTTTTTACTCCTGACCTGGGTTATCCAAAATTTACGAGTCTAACGGTATTATGTTGCAGTAAAAGAGTTTACTAATTTTACACATAACCCGCTATCTAATCTGCATTGGGCCTGTTGTACATCAGAATAGAGTGAGTTTTTCACGAGACCTATCAGACCAAATTGCTACGATTTCTACCGAACTTCACAATGCAATGGTGAAAATATGCATTATTTCCTTTGACTTTAAGAGGGATTGCAAGGTTTTTCCTAATTATAGCCTACATATGGTATCAGCAAAACGATATGACAAAGTCTTGCAACGTCCCTCCTTTGGCATGATGGGAAAACATCGGAAATGGCATTGCTGCAGTCCATCAGATACGTGTAAACACGCATCATATGAGAGTCATATAGAGAAGATTGAAAAATTAAATAGAATGAGCCATTATGCACCACATTAACTTTCGCCTATCAGAAATAATGTAGATAAGAAAAGTATATGAGAGCTAGCGAGAGAGAGAGACGGATGCTCTTTGCATGAGAGACGTCGAAGCGATACAGTCCGATGCACCATTTAACCCTTCAATGATGACAAAAGGAAGAAATAAAATTATTTTTCCCAGATATGTATGATGAGTGTCGACGGCCATCTCATCATAATGTGTACACAATAATTTTTAGGCTTATAATCCCTAGCATAAGTCCATCTTCAAATAAAGTCCTTAATTAAATTCGATGAGTTTTAATCCCTCTATAATTCACAATCGTAAGGCCTGATTAATTCATCCGTTATAAGTTATGATACTCCTTTAATTATTATGATATTAATTGCAGTCTTGCTTGTATTTAGATGGACTGTAGTAAGTTAGCCTATAATTATATGCGGACTTCAAACTATAGCCTGGACGAGCTAGTTTGAGCTAGAGACCCGGAGACTATAAATAAACTTCAAAATATTGGGACACAATTGGTTTCGATAATAAATTCACAAAAAAAAAAAATTTACACCTCATCCATAAATCAGTCGAAAGCGGTGTTTGTATCTTTGATTTCCTAAGACTGCAGTGCACCAACGATAGCCTGGTTTAGCTCCGTCTTCAGCGCGTGTGACTGGTTAACGTAACCTAACTTAAATGATTTTAACAATTAATGCTTTAACTGTTTTTGTTGTACCCGAGCCTAAATTATAATTAGCATGTAACACCTTACGATGATAGGAAGTTAAAGACTTTACGATATAGGTAATCATGAAATTCTGCCTATACGAAACCGAAGTCCTTCCTCTTTTATTTTGGATCCCGAATGGTGCATGGTAAAGTTAGTAATGATAGCCCTCGCTTTCTTGGATTCCTCACCCCCTCCCGCGGTTTTGAATGATGTATAGGTTTCACATTCAGACTTCCAAATTCGGTCTTAAGACTTGGATCAACTTTTTGTCGAGTTTCTGAACACCCACATAGAGAACATAATATTGCAGCACCCTGTACTTAATATAAACTTATAAAAATACACTATACGACGTCCTCTTCAACTCTCTTCGATACATCTTTCAATTTTCTCACTGGCGATATAATGATAATCATTCTATAACTTAGAGCAAATTATCTTGAAGTACGAACCGGACACGATAATCGACCTATTAAATGATTAAACTCCATATGAGCCATTATTATTAATGTGAAGTCTATATAACGGTTGATGGGCCATATACCACCCAACATGGAACGTTATACGAATGACACACAGCAAGTATGAGACACAAGGAGAAATTTTTTTTCTTGATGAAAATTGAGACGCTATCAGTGTCGAAGTCGTGTGAGAGGAACAAATTTGATAATTTCTATTGTGTTTTTCTCTCTGACTGTCGTTATAGATCGTTATAGAGAAATTTCTCCAAATACGTAATAAATTGTAAGACCAAGGAATTTTGTTCAAGACATATAAATCATTAACTGTGTCATATTAGTCTGGCCGCTTAAAGTTAGCACTCCGATAAAATTAAGTCTGGGAATCGGTATTAACTCTTTCCTTTTAGAACAATAATGAGTTCTAAGTTCCCCAGGAAAAAATTCTCATGTTAAATACACCATACGTAAATAGCTAACCAAAACCCCTATTAGTCTACCAGTAGTAACAGTATAGTGTTTTGTTTTGCTGGTTCTATGTTTTATTTAAGTTAAGTTGTGATGTACGACAACGAAGGTCGAGATAACCCGACAACGACTGCATGAGATTTGAATTTTGTCTATGACCTTTGTGGGGGATATCACCCCAGACATCCCCCTAGGGTTCTTTAAAGTGAAGAGAAAGCTAAGGGGTCTCATTCGAAAAAGAGCCAAATAAACAAACAACATACAGAAAGAAGATTTGGCTTTAAACCTTTGACCAGTCGGGTAATTCATAGGCATGTGCGCAACCACGGCCCTGCATGACAAAGAATACAAGTTAGAACCAAACAGTGGGCTAATGAGTTTACTTAATGAAGTGCATACTTCAGTAGACCCGACAGTAATAATTCAAGTGACGTCAATTATTCTTTTCTTAGAACAAATCCATAGTTTCTCTCGATTTCTCTCCGCATTTTCGCTTCGTTCTCTCTCACCTGCGCGTTTGCCAGGAAAAGACATAAGAAAACGAAGAAAAAAAAATCGGGACTGGTCGATATAATTTTCGAAGGCGGGCGACGAAAAATCCATTCCCGATCGATAGACTTTCGGAAACGGGCGAATGACGTCAATACTTTATACCACTCTTCGGGAGTTCTTCGATGCTGTTGTATATAGTATCGACCAATAAGCGAATGACAGGCTCGTTATTGGCGCCGTAATTCGCGGATATGCCTTTTTTCGGCGGTACCTGAAAACCATCATCTTCGGAAAATTTAGTAGATCCCTCCCATCTTCGATTATCGGTTTTTCGGAAAATAATATGCGATTTTGCGCAATAAGCGAATTCGCAAAGATTGGCGCTCGAAGGCGGCGAATTACTTTGCGAAGAACATTTTATACGCCTGTCAATACGCTCTACCTACCGATCAATCCGAGAAACCAATACCCGTAATAACGCCCACGCGATATAGCAAATAATATCAATTTCTTATAGAATATTAATATTATTGGACGATATTGCATTGAGGACAAATTTCTCGTCTGCCGTTTGTATAATTTACATAATCCTCTATAACTTTCTGGGTTCAAAACCACATAAATTTCAACATAAATCGAAGCCGTTTTCACAACCCCTGCAAAGGATGATGTGAAAATCTCGCTCTTAATTCAATTTCGAATCGCTTTTTTTTAAAACTAACTTTAGTTAAACATGCGCAGAATTCCCCCTTAATGCAAAGCAGGGTTAATACTCTTAATGAGAGAAGCTAAGGGAGTGCGGACTAATTAATTCCAATCACAAGTTCAATTACACGCGCATGCGCATGCCAAATTGGCGGGTATTCTGTGAAGCCATCTTGTGCTCTCATGTTCGAAACGAAAAAATGGCAACAAGTTTTGAATATTTACCTTGGTTTTTACTGCGATTTCTTCTCAAAGATTTCGAAAGCATTTAATTTCCGTATATATTTTAGAAATTTAGGAGATAAGAAAATGGGTTCGTTTCGGTTTTAAAATTGTTCGATAATTTAAAAGGTAAAAAATGACGTCTTGAAATTTGCACCTGCTCATTTTCGCGCTTATTTAAAAATACAAAATGGCTTCAATTCAAGATGGCGCCTGGTTTCCGCACTACCCCTTCTCTGATGCAAATAACCCATTCCCGGGAGGAAAACTATAGAATCATACCTTTTCTAATGGCATAATTGACCATGGTACGCGTGTGAAAGACTTCATACTCGTCCCATCTCCCATGGCGTCAAAAATCTCAAAAATATAGCCATAAAAAATAAAAATAATACGGATGGTGTTACAATATTATAACCAAATGCGCCGTCCCCCAGTTCCCTTATAGATTTTAAGCATATGTACGAATATCTAAGGGCTACGATAAGAAAAACCCATAAAGTCTTAAAAAATATAATTAAAAAAATCTCTTTAATAGTCGCCGTTTCCTGTTTTTCGGAGCTATGAAGCTGCAGTTATCGATATATGTTTTTCCCATACAAAACTCCCCCACTCTCTGTAAAGTAGTTAACCATATACATACACCATTATCCACTCCCATACACCTCAACAACGAGGCCCCATTATAGGGAGAAGGAGAATATGAGATAAATCGAAAGCAACAGTATTAAAAAGGAGGCCGGTAGTAATATTCACGTCACCCCACACCCCCGCTAAAAATATGTCTGTTCTTAATCTTTCAAACATTTCTTCACACACTAATCATATTGAGACCCTCATCTCCATCACACTTTATACGGTACTATGACTGTCTTTCCCGCTTTATAAAAAAACACAGACGAGACATTTGCTACGCATGTATAAATATGGGGAAGAAGGGGTCTGATTTTTGCATCTCTTGCCATTATTTTTTAAGGAAGAAGGAGGCATAAGAAAGGGAGACGAAAAAACAATTACCCCGATGGTAACTATCAGCCACATTTTTTAATATCTTTTTTTTTAAATAGTAGGCTATCTTTTTTAAATTTGAAATATTTTTTAAATAAAAAAAATTAATCCGGACTTAAACATAACCAAGCTGAATTATATATGCATACTGATATGTTAAATATATATTCATTTTTTATTTATTTATTTTTGTAGCAATTTTCTAACAAAATTACACCAAAAGTACGCCCCAAGCCCCCAAACCACCCCATGTTATAAGCTAAAAGTTTAAAAATTCACCTTTCAAGTTTTCCAACAACAAAATTGCCTAATTTTTGTCAATTTTTTGTCTTAAGATAATTTTTTCTTATAATAACTTCAATTTAACTTTTTTTTTCATAAAAAAAATATTGTAATAATTTCGATACGCACAAATGATTAACGCACAGCACGTCACAGGTTTAGAGATGTGATGCTAACTATTAAGGAGATGGGGAGAGGTGCAACGGCACCGTGTGAACTGATATCTTTCTCGACTCTTATTATTACCATTATTACAATTCATTTCATCAAATGATGATTTTTTTACTCCTCTCTTTTATAGTAAAGAGTATAAAAAACAAATAGCCTAATATTATAAAAGCTATCTCCAATACACTTATAGATATAATTGTTACAAATGGCGGAAGTTGGTATGATGGCGAGCAAAGCATCATTCACAGAAAGAAAAGAAAACTGTAATAATATTATATATGTGAATTGTAATTATCGTTAATAGAAGAAAATGTTTTCTATAGAGAGTCATTCATATAATATATACTAATAACCAATTAAACATTAGTCAACAGGAAATATTCTTTATATTTCTCATGACTCTTGTCTATGTAATAATATGTATTTTCCAAACTTAATGGGTTTTAAGACCTCGTCGTCGATTGGATCCTTATGTAAGAAGTCGCAAAAATTTGCCGCAGCAAGAATTGGTTAATGTTATACGTCACCATTCGAAATTCAATACAGCATAGGCTACATAGCCTATTAACATGAATAATACCGAGTACGGAGTACTAACTCATACGTTTATGAATACGGCTTCATAAACGTACGTATACAGATGATTTTTTCCTGCCCAGTCTCTGTCAAACACGCTGAAATCATTGTATATTTTTCAATATTATACAATAATACTAATTTTACAACTTACCAGGTCCAGAGAGCTCACTAAACGATCAAATGGGACCAGTGTTACCCCTTCTAATTTCATTTGCACCCAATTGATGTAAAATGTACAGCTAAATATAGGGGATGAAATTAGCATAATTCTTTAGGTATATATACAGTACTTCTTAGGTAGGCTACAATACTTTTATTCCTAATTGATCGATAGTTTTGAGGATGATACCCCACAGTCCCAGGACCTGCAGGATGAATAGAATCAGTAAACTGTGAAAAATTGTTTCTTAGCTTAAAACTGGGGGTGGGTTGGGGGCTTGGGGGGTATTGATGTAATTTTGTTAGAAAATAGATACAAAAATTAATTAATTAAAAATGAATAACATCAGTATGCATTTGCAGATATTTCAGCTTGGTTAATTAGCCTATACGGTATATATGTTTATTCCGATTAATTTGTTTTATTTAAAAAAATATTTCCAATTTAAAAAAAGATTCTATTAAAAAAAAGATATTAAAAAATGTGGCATGATGGTTAACATCGGGGTAATTGTTTTTAGTCTCCCTTTCTTATGCCTCATCCTTCCTTAAAAAATAATGGCAAGAGATGCAAAAATCAGACCCCTTCTTCCCCATATTTATACAT
>JAQGBM010001673.1:0-10281 GCA_034698405.1 Symphylella vulgaris | reverse complement strand
ATGAAAAATGCCAATTTTTCCTCATTTCGGGGGGGGGGGGGTTTCACCCGTGAAACACCCCCCCTGGCTCCGGCCCTGGTCGAATTCAATTCATACATCAGTTTTAAAAATAAAGAGTCTTTAAAGTTTAAACTGCTCGACTGGTCAGTCTGGTCTCTAACAAATTTAGAAGATAGAGTTTTGTACCAGGTTGTACAGTCGGTAGATGACCATTGACCATCCAGTCTTTAACATTAGACGGGTTGCGCGTCCAAAAACACCGGAGTTTCTTGTGTATTTCCAATGGCAAAACTCCGGTGTTTGGGTGACGAGTAACTCATCCAGTCCAATAACGAGTACCTGGTGCTCGTTAATGGACACCAAAAACACCCGAGCTCCCCCATGTATTTCCTATGGGAAGCTCCGGAGTTTTTGGTGTCCAATAACTCGCCCCTGGTCGTTGTCTGGCCCCTACTTAAGGGCTAGATAATTTCTAATAAATAAGAGAGAAGTTTGTAAATATAAAAAAATTACTTATTGGTGTCCAATAACGAGCTTCAGGTACGGTACTCGTTATTGGACACCAAAAATACCGGAGCTCCCTATGTATTTCCTATATGAAGCTACGCTCGCCCCTGGTCGTTGTACGGCCCATACTTATGGAATGGGTTAATTTCTAATGAATAAAAGAGAGTTGTAAAATTATAAAAAAAATTACTTTTTATCCTTTTCAGACTGACGGGCTTAGCCCCATAGCCAAAATTAAACATCACCACCATGTCAGATCATTGACGTTAGATTGTCTAAGATTAAGAGCTAAGGGACATTAAATGGCCGACCCTTACGGGATGTACGAAGGGGAAGGGGGAGGCGCCATCATGGACGGGACCGGCACCTACGGCTCCGGCATGATGATGCCCAGCGGCTCCGACGGCTCCGACATGGGGATGGAGGGCATGATGGGCACCCCCATGGCTCCTTACGGGGGCATGCACGACATGGCGGCTCCGAAGCTACAGCCCTACGCCGCCGATTACGGTCAGTACGGAGCCGCCGCAGCTGCAGCAGCCGCAGCCGCCGCCAACCAGCAGAGGCTCCATCACCAGAACACCCAGTCCAGGGGCATGATGGGAATGGGGGGCATGGCGGGACAACAGCAACAGGATTACGGGGCCATGAACCCTATGCAGTGCGATTCACAAAACCCGTACGCTATGCATAATAATAACGGACAGTCTCAACAGTCTATGGGGATGTCATCCAATAGCATGGGATCCTGGGCCCAACAGGGTTCATACAACATGCCCGACCAGACCCAACAGAGATACAGCTTGTCGCAACAGCAACAACAACACCCTTCCGATTACGCGCCGACGCCACAGATGAGCCCCGGATCATCGCAGAGACTCTCGCACTACTCGGACTCTGGGAGCATGTCAGAACAGGGTGGCATGGGAGGAGGAGGGGGACACCACATGTCAGCCTACGGAATGAACATGGGACAGACCCCTTACCAGACTGCGAATCCCACGGCCATGGGACAGTATCGAGGAGGCGGCATGGCGCAATCTTACAGGTATCCGAACCCTGAGAGCCTTCAGACCCAGCACAGGCTCTCACCTTCGACCAACGCGGCGAGTCAGGCGGCAGCTAGCAAGATGGCGGGACACTACACGGCCCAATACGGTCAGACTTATGGCGTTCAACCTCAGGCGTCTCCTCACCATCAGGCGAGTGCGACTCCGGAACCAATGAGTTCGATGGGACACTATCAGAACCAGGGACTAGCAAACGGAAGTCCGCAACAGTATCGTTCTGCTGGTTATTCTCAGGTAGGTCTATGGATAATTATTTTTGCCAAGTCTATGTAAGATAATAGCTCTTCATTAATTCAAATTTCTATAGCATGG
This sequence comes from Symphylella vulgaris, assembly GCA_034698405.1. Classification (NCBI taxonomy): domain Eukaryota; kingdom Metazoa; phylum Arthropoda; class Symphyla; family Scolopendrellidae; genus Symphylella; species Symphylella vulgaris. The sequence goes on along the minus strand of JAQGBM010001673.1, from coordinate 8,392 downwards.
GTAATGAAGTTTACATAGTTATGTGTAGCCTACAATGTCCCCCCATTCATGATGCATTTCAAATTTTTCAAAATTTCCACTCCAGAGGCCCGAAAAACCGAGAAAAAAAAACGCCTCCATAAACAGCTCACTCTGACGTCATCATGAATTTTAAATTCGGTTCCCTGAATTTTGAACATTGCCAACTGGTGAGATATCGTATCGTGGTGTCTGTGCATGCTGCGATATTGCCACTGTTGACGCTCAGGGAACTGAATTTTAATGGTGATGACGTCAGAGTGAAGCGTTTTTTGCGCGTTCGGAGTGGAATTTTTGAAAAATGTGAAATGCATCATGAAATGGGGAACATTATACACATAAAATGTTACTTCATTTTCCATGCTACAGACACTTTAATCAGCTTTAATCATTTGTATTTTAGATGAATATGTCACCTCGCCACGCCAATCCAAATTCTCCAATGAGTTCGCCACAATGCAACACCCCCGATCGTATGGTCATCACACCTTCCTCACAACAATCAGCGCCCCCTGCATCCTATTCCTCACCTTCCACCCTGAGCCCCTCTTCGTTTGGGCGCTCTAGTCTACAGCAGCTAGAACAAATGGTAGCTCCTCACCTAGGAAACAATTCTACTCCATCGCCGGCTTCTTCGGCCCCGTATCACCCCTCGATGGGTCAAGCGCCGGGAGCAGCCCAGGCCTTGAGGCACCCGGCGCCCACTGCCTCCCCTCTAGCGCAAGTTACGCCGTACGCCGCTGCCAGAAACACTTCCTCGTCCCCGGCTCTGACGCAGGCCGCGGCCCCTTACTCTTGTCAGGGGGCTTACGGGACCGTCACGAGCACGGTTAACGGAAGCCAGACCGGAGGACAGACGGCCTCCCAGGGACCCCATGGATCGATGGGTCACTCTCAGATGCCGACGCCCTTCGAGATGCAACAAATTCAGCAACAGTTACAACATTTGTACTCGTTGCCTCAGAACGCACAGAATAGGCAGAAGGTAAGGATATTATATATTCTATTCTTGTTACCCCGCCAATAAAACTTAACATCAATGGGCCCGATTCAGAAACGTGCTTCAAAGCGAAAAATGAGAAAAAATACGACACTAAATGCTAGCTTTCATTTTCATACGCACACACCAGGCCAGGAAAGAGCATATTATACTACTACTATTGCATTTTCTCTCTATTTTCGCTAAGCGCGTTTCTGAATCAAGGCCAATATCTCCGAGCTGAAAATTTGCAGTGTAAACATTAGCCTGCCCCAGTGGTTCAGTGGTTAGAGCGTTTGCCTCTGAATACGGAAGGTTCAAACCCCGGCTGGGGCTGGTTAGAATTTCCAGATTAGTGACGGCCTCTTCTGATGAGAGTTTAAACCGAGGTCTTGTGTAGATCCCCTTTGTACTCAAGAACATACAGGTCTGTAAATCCTGTCCTTGAGGCAAAATTCAAATCTCACCCCCATCGTCGGGTTATGACCTTAGCTTACCGCGACGTTAAAAAATCAAGAAACAAACAAATTTTCCAACTATTGGATTTTATTTGGACTATAAATGAACAGATATATTATTCATGCTTATATCTTCGGAAAGGGTTTATATTGCTCCATGGACCTATACACGAATTATTATTGAAAATAAAAGCGCGCCACACTGTCCTTTATATAACGTTGAAATATTAGCCATTTATAGGCTAGATATATTTTCTCACACAAGCCAAAGAAGGAATAATTTTAAATATATTTGTATGTACATATTATCATTGATGAATATGGGGAATCTGCCATTTTGCATATGTAGGGGGGAAGAGACCTGTTTATTTCGGCGTACGTATAATAATAGAAAATATATGAAAGGGGTTAGCTCATCAAAGAGTGTATTCTTAATTTATATTCCCTCTCTCTCCATATACACATTTAGCATTGATGTAATGTACAACATGACCCCTCCCCGGTCTGATACATATGGGAATGATGGAAAATATCGCTTATATTATTTTAATAAAAGATATGTGTACTCGGCTGATTTGATTGCTCTCTTACTCGTAATCAGCCTGCATGCTCGAACACAATATTTTTAAAGTTTAGATCAAAAATGGGTATTAAAGTATTATGATTCACCGGGAAATTACGCATTTAAGGTACCAGATTTTGGTATTATAGCCTATGGATTTAATTGTTTTGTGTGAAAGTGAGAGTGCCGTGTGCGTTGTTAAGTGTTTTGAAGCCGCCGTATCGATTGGAGAATTGTTTGTGGAGTAATTATTAATGGTTCTAATGAACTAAGCAAGCTCTGCTGCAATCTTTCAGTGTTTTGTACAGTATGTAGCCTAGTACGGTATTATACCGTAACACCGCAGTAGGTCAACCTGATGTAATTTACGAATTAATTTACATACAACTCTTCCACTAAGGTTTTTCCAAATAATTAACAAATTCGAGAGCCTAGTCGACTGTACTGTGTGAATTGCGATGGTCTCAACAGATCCCATTTCTTGATAGCAGCTCTTTCGGATTTGAAGAGAGTTTAATCCACAAAGAGCTTTAGTAAGATATACCAAAAATGGAGAAATACCGGTAGTAGGCCTACACGTTTTTAGCAAATTTGGGTCTAGAAGATGGTGTAAGACTTCATTCCAGCTGGCCTCTGTGTTAATTACTGTAGTTAAAGTAAGTTACATAGTACTCAGTACAGTTTTAAAGTCCTTAAGTATTACTTACTATTTAGTTGCACTTGCATTCAGCAACGTGACAACTAGGCAATATTCTGTATCGATGGTGTTATTCTAACATGCAGTTGATGCCAACCAACATCGATACATACAAAATATTGAGACCTCTTACGTTTGTCAAGCTATAACCACGTTACAGCAGTCTGTAATCTTTTACAAGAGATACTGTACAGAAATTTTTTGCTTATTGTAAAATGGCCTTTACAAGCATCTCTTTGGTCACTATAGGGGGCTTCCATAAAGGACGTCCGCAAAAAATTTCAATTTTGACCCCCTCCCCCCTTGTCCGCTTTTGGCTTAACCCCCCTCCCTCTTGTCCTGCGGACATACATATAGAAAACGTAACTTACAAAATAGGCTACCCTATACAAGCCAGTTTAAATCTTCTCTCAAATGATAATAATTAATTAATAATTAGTATTAATTTATACCTAAAATCATTATTAAAAGTGGGATCTAATTTTATTGAAGCTATCGGTTTGTAAGAAATTTAAAAAATTTTATGTAAAATTTTATATTTAAAAGTGGACGTCCGAAATTGCTTTACCTCTCCTCCCCCCTTGTCCGCACATGTCCGCATTTTGGTTGCCCCCCCTCCCCCTAGCTTGCAGACGTCCTTTATGGAAGCCCCCATAGCAATATAATTAAACTCTTTGAGAAGAAATCCTTTCATCAAATGATTAAAAAGGTTATGTTCTTTCTATTCCCGAAACCCCAAATAGTTTTTACGTATGCATCCAATTAGAGCAATGAAAAGTAACTAAGTTATATGGACAGAAATGTATGTAGTACAGTATAAGGTTTCAGGTTATTACTAGAGCGATCTAAATATGTTGGGATCATTGCTTTTTTTTTTCTTTTGCTCTTCTTCTTTATACATCTCCTAAAATTGTGTATATTTCCTTTTTACCGGATGCAGAATTGAAAATAGCCGAAAATAGTAAGAAGACACTCTCCGTGAGACATAAACGATCCTCATCTATAGGTTTTAATATGATACGCAATCGTCTAGTCGCGAAAATAACGTAGTTAGTTGTATCATGGACCATGGCTTTCAAACTTTATTGTGCACTTGTAATTATCAATTTTAATCACATAGATCGAGATTGTGTTAAAATTAAACATGAAAGTATCACAGTATTTTCAACAAAAAGGTTTCCATATTTGTGTAACATAAGCAATAACCTGGTGATATAGCTTATTAAAGGATATATCCATACCTTGTCCGGGATAATATTATATGTAAAAGACGGATAAAAACCGTATCCAACGATGTAAGTATTGTGAAAATCGGTTGACTCATAGTTGAGATATTAATTTTTTAAAGTAAAGTTTCGAATGATGCATTCGAAGCACTTTAAAAACTTTAAAATGTAAAAAATCGCAACTATAAGTCAACCGATTTTCATGATATTTACATCGTTCGAAAGGTTTTTTTTTATCCTTTAATAACTTATTATAATCCAGAATGAAAGATTAACTTGTAATTTTTTAATTTAATTATTTAGATCATGGAGCTGCAGGAGAGGATGTCTGCCTATCAGCAGGTGCCAACCCAGAACCAGGGTGTTCCAACGGGATCTCAGTCCTCGATACACGGGCCAAATCAAGCACAGAGCAGTCAGCAACAGTCCATGATCCCCCAGCAGCAGCACTTACCCTACCGAACTGCTTCCCCTGCCACCCAGGCTATGAACCAACAACAGCAAGCATCCAACTACCCCAACATGCACATGCCTCCGCAGCAATCCCAAGAGGGATCAGAATCGGACTCGTTTAACGATTCTACGACGGGTTCCATGTCCCAAGGGGGGACTGCTGGTCAGTCCCATCCCCCTCAAGGAGCAGGAGGAATGCAGATGTCAAATTCGAGTCAGGGTGCTGGCGGCGGCATGGGTGGGATGATGCAACATCACCATTCCATGTCCGGAGGGCCGCAAGGGGACGGAATGCATCACATGGGACACATGGGTGGAGGGGGCATGCCTCCTCATCACATGGCTATGGGATCCATGCAAGGGATGCAAGGACACATGGGCCATCCTGGACACATGGGTGGTCCCGGTATGGGACCTGGACCTATGATGGGAGGACCACCGGTAAGTATGACGTGTTGACAGTGAGAATAGCCTCGATTTTACGTTTCTCGCAGGACCAAGCTACTCAAAATCCGGGATTCAACACAACAGTTTTAGTTCAGGGAAAAAATGTCAGTCAGGAATTGGATGGGTGGCCTTATATGTATTATTTTTTAAGTTAAATGGTATCTCATTCTCTGGTTCTTCCGCTTCTATTTCAGTTACCCGGGGTACACAAGGCTGGGGAGGGTGTAAAATTCCGGGGAACTTAAATAGGGAATGATATCGGGAAATCGTAAATCGATGTTTCACGGTTTTTTTTTTATAATAAATATTATTGTTAATTAAACAATTATTATTATTCTAATTAAAATATATTTTGTGGTTTAATATAGGGTATGGTTCACGGAATGCCAAATTACATGAGTGGACCGCCTCCGCCCGCCCCTGCGCCCCCAACTAAGGGGAAGAGGGGAGCATCGGGACCCCGAAAACCGAGACAGAAGAAGGCTGCAAAGATTATGGAGGTTCAGCAGCCTCCTATTCCGCCTCCAATGGCACCACAGCAAATGCACATGCCGCCTGGGATGCATGGCCCTCCACCCCCTCATTTAAACGTGAGTATTGATGTTAATTATTATTTTTTTCCCAACCGTACTTTAGGTGCTTATCTTCGACGTCGGTGGGAATTTTAGGATTAGAAAAGTTCCTGAAAGTCGGCTCTTTCGTATCAGAATTTATAAACCAAATTTTCCGGTATTTCATTCCATTATTTTGCTCTAAGCACGTAAAAGACTAAAATAGAAGGGGCTCGAGCAATATTGGTCCAGGAGGGTGTAAGATAGGTCTTAATTCTTAGATTTCGATCTCATAACCATGTTTAGGTCGACACACTAAAGTTGGCGGCAGATAATAAGGTATATAAGTTACACCTGAGAATAAGATCACATTGATTGTGTAAAACATCGATATTATACGCCGCCAACTTAAGTTTGTCGACCTATAAATTAAGGGACAGAAAAATGATGTGTTTATTTTTTTTTCAACAGATGGCGCAGCCCCATTTATCCATGGCTGGACATCCGGGCCCGGTTCCCGAGTTCGGATGTCCACAGCCGTCCATTCCCCCCTCCATGATGATGCCTTCGCAGCATACTATGCCAGAACCTCATCAGCATCCGCAGCAGCAAATGCAGCAGCATCCTCTTCATCTTCAACAGCAGATGCAGCAGCAGCAGCAGCAAATGCAGCCGCTGCCCCATCAACAATCGCCTCAGCACCAATCCCCTGGTCCAGCTGGGGGGATCCAGATGATCCAGACTATCTCTAATAATAGTAACAACGCAGAAATGGCAATACCTTCTCAACAACAGCAAGGTCCGCCATTATTGACGCAGCAACCACAAACGCCATTGACGCAACCACAACAGGCAGCACCGAGTCTAGCTCCACCACCCCAGCCTCAAATCCAGAGTCTATCTCCTTCTCCTACTTCAACACCTCAACCAGCTCCTCCTAAATCCCCAAACGATGTGGGGGTGGAGGAGGGGGAAACAATTAAGGATAATAAAAGCGTAGCCGAAGAGCCGACATCTACTCCTCCAAGCGCGCCACCTAGCGAAGTAACTCCTCCTACCTCCGCCCCATCCTCTGTAACAGAAAGCGAAGGTGCAACAACGCCTAAAATTCCAACGCCCGTGGAACAATCTCCTCAGCCAAAACCTTCAACAACACCAACTCAAACACCGCAGTTTTCTCAACCGACTCCACAACAAATACAATATTCTCAAGGACCTCCACCAGGATTTTCTCAACTTCCTCCATTTTCTCAAAGTTCTCAACAACCTCCATCATTTCCCCCTCGACAGCAGTCTCCTTTTCCTCCTCAATTAGGAGGTTCTCAACCTCCCTTTCCTCTTCAGCAAGGAGGTCCTCAACCTCCCTTTCCTCCTCAGCAAGGAGGTCCTCAACCTCCCTTTCCTCCTCAACAAGGAGGTTCTCAACAAGGTCCTCCTTTCCCCCTTCAACCAGGAGGTCCTCAACAAGGTCCTCCTTTTCCCCTTCAACCAGGAGGTCCTCAGTCAACTCCTCCATTTTCTCAACAACCAGGGACATCTCAACCCCCGTATCCACCAAATTCTCAAGGGCCTTTTCCACCCCCAAACTCGCAACAATTTCCACTGCCCCAAGGACCACAGTTTGGTCCCCACCTGCCTCCTTTTCCACAGGGTCCTCAGGGGCCGCCTTTTCCTCCAGGGGGGCCACCCTTTCTTCAGGGAGGCCCCCAAGGAACTCCACCTTTTCCCCCGCCCCCTTTACTCGGACCTGACGGAGAACCCATGTTCCACCCTCCTTTTCAAGGGGGGCCGCCGGGGGAGGATTCCCCCGTGAAACCTAAGAAGAAATACAACCGAAAACCCAAAGATCCGAACAACGAAGCACCCAAAGAACCAAAGGTTCGAAAACCTAGGAAACCGAGAGAACCCAAGACACCCAAGGAACCTAAAACCCCAAAGGAACCAAAGGCACCCAGACAACCCAGAACTCCCAAGACTCCGGGAACTCCTAAGCCTCCGGGAACTCCCAAGACTCCGGGAACTCCAAAGAGTCCTCGTAAACCTCGAACTCCCAGGGATCCGAATCAGCCCAGGAAGAAACGAACCGTCAAGAAAAAAATTCCGGAAGGGACAGCTGCTGGCGAGGAGGGAGGAGCCACTGTTCCATCAACTGCCGAAGGAGAAGCTGCGGCACCCGCGGTCGAAGGTGGCGAAGAACAGGCGGCGGCTCCAGTCGAAGGAGGAGGTGAAGGGGCGGCGAAATCGGAACCAGCAGGGGATATTAAAATTGAGATAGTGATGGTTGATGGTCAACCGGTTGAAACTCCGGGACTCAAGGATCTCAACAAACCCAAACCGGCTCCCAAGAGGGCTAAGCCAGTAAGACAAAAGAAGAAACTGCCTCCTAGGTGAGTTTTACAAATTATTTTATGTGGGCCTACTTCATTTTATTAAGACAGACAGTCGAACACCATAAAATCAGGGACTTCTCAATGAATAAAATACAATCGGGGATATACAAAAATTATGTCCGAAAAATTCCTTAAAAATTTTAAGATTCAACTCGATACTTGGTACTTACTACGGTATCTTCTGACATAATTTTTGTATTTTCCCGATTTTCCTCGTATTGCTTACAGCATTTTTGGTGCTATTACCGTATTCATTCATTCTATATTATTTTATCAGGGTTACTGGTCACCAAAACACCGGTGTTTCTCCATAGGAAATAGGCTACATTGGAAACGCTACGCGGAAGATTTGTCTCCCAACATTACGTCCCCGATCAGTTCGTTCCCAACAACTCGCACCCGAACAATAGGTCCCCGAGCAATACGTCCCCGGACAATCCGTCCCCAACATTTCGTACGAGTTTTTCAGTTACAAATTATTGTGGACGAGTTTCTGGGGACGAATTGTCCGGGAACGTATTGCTCGGGGACCAGTTGTTCGGGTACGAATTGTTGGAGACGAGTTGTTGGGTACGGATTGTCCGGGGACCAAATGTCGGGTACGAATTGTT
>JAQGBM010001672.1:0-10284 GCA_034698405.1 Symphylella vulgaris | reverse complement strand
AAGATGTAAAAAAAAAAAAAAACCAGAATAAACACTAATAAAATATTAAATAATGCACTAGTTCCGTTTTAGAATTTTGTTTATTCCTACTTCGTACAAAATAGCAAGATTTTGGGGGGTAAACCGGTTAGAACTTTAAATTTTAGTAAAAATATTTTAATTTGCAAGTTGCAAACAAACGGAAGAATTTTATTTCTGGCAACTTGTTTCCGTTTCCGGAAATTGTTAAACAAAATGGCGACAGTCTCCGTAATTGTTTAATGAATCAAGAAACTGAAATTTTAGAGTCTAAGACTGTAAATTAATTAATTAGAAAGTACTTTTTACTCTTAAATTAACTTAAATTATTAATATTAAAAATCTTGTATGGCCTATTATAAGATTTCGTAATGGTATAGGCCTAGTTAAATTTGGACCACTCTGCTAATAAAGAGAGTTGGTTAGTTAGGTCTAATATATTTTTAGGCTTTTCGTTCCCCTGTGGAAATGTATTCTTATTTTAACAGGTAAAGTTGGTTAGAGTAGTTGGAGTTATAAAAATGCAGATTTTAAAGCATGATCGAGCACCTGGGAGTAAGTTTTTCGGCAAGTCAACTATCTGAAACTTATTTTAGCAGATAGTCGCTAATTTGAAGTTTGAAATTTTGACTTGCCGATGATGCTACACACCAATACAAACTGACTTGATCTTTTTTAGTCACTTTTGCTGTAATTATTTCACTTGATAAAATTTTAAAACACTTTTTGGCATGCGTAACTTTGCTTTTTAATGAACATTGAAATTGTTCACGAGGGATTTACTGCGTTTTTGCTATCATTTCCTGAACACACACATTTTGTTCATCCACGTATCCACCGAATGATGGAGACAATAATAGGATCCCGCGCCTGCGTATTGAATAATTGGACCATAGCACTTAATTTGTCCAGCGTCATTTTGAATATTGGACCATAGCACTTAATACAAAATGTCCAGCGTCGTTTTGAATATAATTGGACCATAGCATTTAATAAACAAAGCAAAACATGTCCTTACCGTAATATTTGTATGGACCAACTTAGAATATGAATATGAATGGTTGATGGGAAGGATATTAGGAAGATGATGATGATGTTAAAAGGACGTCAAAATAACAAAAAATGGCAGTTAACTGTTGATATTTCCTTTGTCTCCAGGAGACGAATCGTGGGAACGATCTCAACCCAGGAGGATCTGGAGCGAAGAGGAAATGGATTTGTTGTTGAGGCTATGGTCCGATCCCATAACGCAGGAACAGCTCCAATCAGGCGGAAGAAACACGCACGTTTTCGATAACATTTGCGCCATAATGGTGGCCCACGGATATAGCTGTAGGCCGGACCAATGTCGGCAAAAGATGAACAAATTGAAACACGAATATTACCAGCAACGCAAAGAAGGCAGGGTCCAGTTCAGGGGACGTTTCCGAAAATTCATCGAAGTCATCCACCAAACCCTGAAGAACCCCAAACACTAGCTACAACTGCAACTGCTTCCAAGAGACTAATTAAGGTGACCAGATATTCGGGAAGAAAAAAAAACGGGACAGAATTAAAAGAAATCCTTAAAAATTAAACCATGTGGACTAGAGAAGATCGACCGGGGGTAGGGTTCCGGAAGACACAATTTTTGACAAATTTGATCCAAATTATACTAAATTTAAAAAATAATTTAAATAAACCATTAGAAACAATAAAGTCGGACCATTTTTAGAGAAAATATCAAAATAAACGAAACAAAATACTGTTTCCCAGAAGTTTAACGGGATGGATCGTAAAAAAACAGCTCCGTACTGTTCCGGTATAAACGGCCGAATCTCTGGTCACCTTACCAAGAGTACTTGCTTTTAAAGATATATATTTTTAAACAAATCTTTATTTTTACTTTATATTGATTATCATAATATACTTATATATTTTTTCTTATTATACTCCGTATATTAATATCACTATGAGACGCTCCTAGTTGGAGCGCCTTAAATATCACCTTTTAAATAATATTAAAGATGGAGGTGCTTACGTCATACATAACTTAGGATGTTGTCAAATTAGTTAGTATTTTTTATTTATAATTATTTTTATTTCTTATGATTATGAAGACTGGGCAATCTGAAAAGATTTCCTAAATTTAAGCAAACTTGTATTACCCTAAATTTGACAACCCTGAAACTTTGTTTTGCTTGTGGGACTAGACGCCATTTTGAAAAAAAAAAATTACGTTCTGCTGATCGATGTTAAAAATGCTCCTATTTCCCCCCGTTCACTGTAGGTGGCGGTGCAGTTCATCCCATGATGCTGATGGATGATCTAATGGGATCCGAACCATCGAGGGGTAATCTCTGGAGCTCCAAGGAGACGGAAACCCTCCTCCACGTGTGGCGCCATCCGCACATTCAAAATCAGATGCAGTGCGTCCGTAACAGCGCCGCCTACGACACAATGGCCCAGATGATGCTGAAACTGGGATACGATCGCAATTCGGCTCAGTGCAAAAATAAGGTTAAGAACTTAAAGTTCCTCTACAGTCGGTACAAACAGACCGGACTTATGGCCCACGGAGCTTTGCCTACTCCCGCTACCATAGAACTATTTGAAATAATGGACACTTTTATGATGGGAAAGGAAAAAGAGGAGCCCGGGTCTTCCTGATAAGGATAATTACAAATGAATCCCAATTCTAAATCGGACAAAATTAACATTAAAGGTTAACATTACGCGTTAATTAACCCCATTAAAGTAGGTTTCTTAAAATTGCAAAAATCTCGGCGATGATCCCACTAAATATTATAAACTTAGCATTTTATTAGCTCTTTAAACAAATCTATCTGACATTAAATTAAGGTTAACAAATTAACAACGTGATCCCAATAGACAGATGTCAGATGAGCAAATGTCTAAAAATATGGTGTGCTTTTGTGCTGCTATCTATATCCGGTATGGAGAATTTTCGCCATACCGACCTTGGTAACAGCACATTAAGCACACCATATTTGTAGACATTTGCTCATCTGACATAGGTCTATATCCTAAAGTAGGTTTTAAAATTTATTCTAGATTTCTCGGAGCTCCCACTAAATACCTCTTAGAGTAAAACTTACCACATTTAGAAAAAGTTGTAACATAATCAGTCACGTCACATTGTAAAATTTTTAAAAGTACTTTGTATTTAAATTAATCTTAAGGAGCCAAAAACCCAAAATCAATATGGAGTATTTAAACATTAGAATAATTTCCCAAAGCAGCCACCTTAAAGCCCACTTTCACGAGCAGCTTCTAATAGGTTGAAAGAGCAAAATGAAATGAATGTAGCTAAAATTTACGGGGTATTTGAAGAATTTAAACTGCTCGTGGTAAATGGCTTTTATAGTAATTGAACAAAATGTAAAATTAGTTTATAGGTCATAAGATAAATAAAATAAATTGAGAATAATAAGGATCTCAGATTCGGATAGAATTAAGTTTTCAAATTAGATACTGATTGTAACTTATTTAATTTAGTTTCCGTGCAATTTTCGAAAAACTAATCTTTCAAGAAATGATGTTTAAATTTCATAACTTAGCAGTAATTTATTTTTTGAAATTAGTTCTTGAAATTCCAAAAAAACCTGTTCTTTAACAAAATGTTTGATGTTTCAATTTCCCAGTAATTTTTTGGAAATTTGTTATAGAAATAAATAAAAAATTACCCAATAAGTTAATGAAGTTTTTTAGAGTAGTTCTCACAAAATTAGTATTTTTCAAATAAAGGTTTGATAATGTTAATTATTTAAATTACCTACCGTAGTAGTTTTTTATTTATTTATTTCTAAATAACTTATTTTTTACGAAAATCTTGAATGATGTTTAAATTGCCCAGTAATTTATTTTTTGGAAATTAATTCTTGAAAATAATGTTAAAATAAAGAATTTTTTTCTTTTAGTAATTTAATTTTCTTAAATTCATTTTTATTTTCCCCTCCAAGTTGGAGTAATTTTTTTGCAAAAAAAAAATAACAAATCCTTAAAATAAAAACAATACTAACTAAAATTTACGTAAGCACCTCGTCTGTTAAATACAAAAAATATCTATAATATCAAAAATAGTTTAGTAGTTTATGCACCAAAAATAATTACTCGTAAGTTTATTCTATTAATTTTCACTTCAACATTATTAAAACTAATATTTTTTCTTTATTACCTAAAATCTTTTGGTTGGAAATTATTGTTTCACTTTGAAAACTAAAAAAAACTAAAAACCATAAAAATATCAAAAAGATTAATCTATTGACAATCAAATGGTTCATATTACAAGAAATATAGTTAAAAAATAGACTATTTCTATTGGATGTAAAAACTTTTTACTCATGTTAAAGTTAGTGATGAAATATCAGTTTGTAATGAAATAAATGAAAAGTTTATTAACTTTACTGGAATAAATTCAGATTTAAAGCTGTTATTATTTATAAAAAAATAATTTGACATGTAAAATAATATAAATAATACGAAAATATTGTGTTTTCACTGTAAGATGAGTGAAAGATGAATACATTAAATTTGTATTTTTTAACATCAATTAAAATATATCTGAGTGTTTTTTTATTAATTTATTAGTAGGCTAGAACAGTTGATAGGAACTGGTAGAAAATTTAAGAAAAGTCAAGTCTTTCATTTCTGTCTTAATTTTTTTTTCGCGAGTTGTCATTCGCTCAATGGTGCGATGGCTTGATTTACACTTAAGTTTTAGGTTATGTAATGTTTTTGTTATGGTGGTACGTCCACTGAATTTATCGAAATAACAGATTACCACACCCTTTTGTACACACAAAAGGGTCCCTTAAACCCTTTTGTTCATGCAAAAGGGTTTAAGGGAAGTGGTAATCTGTTATGTCGATAAATTCAGCGGACGTACCGCACATTAATATAACTTTATAAAAATAATGGTAGGCATACATATGGATTATAAGATTTCTGCCAGCGACCATGCCAGGTGGCTTCACATAATATTAGACAGTTTGGAATAAACTTTTCGAGAGACTAGAGTTGGCAAGTAGAATTATAGCAAGCTGCAGGTAAGCCCGCAGCTGCTATCAACAGACAGTTCTCGTCAACTTGCCTTCTCCTTTCTCTTGAATGTCTATCTCTAAACTGTCTATATTAGACAGGGTAGTTGAAAAGTGTGAGGCAGTTTGGGAGAAACTTTACAAGAGTCGAGAGAAAACTGCAAAAGAATGGGAGGCAAGTTGACCCTCTTACTTTTGGCTCTCGAGACCCTCGTAAAGTTTCTCCCAAAGTGTCTTAACTAGCAACATATTATTTGTAATTATCATTTTCGTCTTTTATTCGAAAACTTGGAAAGTCTTGCCAAAATCTTTAAGTTATGTATATCCGGAGGTTTTTAGGAAAGCATCAGCAACAGGAATATTAAGCCAAGGTGTGGCAATAGTTTCGATTTTTTAAAAATTTTAATATTCTATGTCTAAAATTCTACAGTGTTCACGCTATGGGGATTTTAAAAGAGCATGAAGAGTTAAAAAATGTTGGACGTTCTTTGTGAAACGTATTAAAAAAAGTATATGAACTGATGAAGTATATGATGGACACTGACCGCCTCTCTGTGTCCATAGGTCTGAACCTGCTGACCAGGGGTCGGAGTGCCAATTGGTCCGACTGGGAAGAAGAGGAACTTGTCAACCTCTGGTGCGATAAGGAGCTCCAGGCCGTGCTCAAGGCAAACAACAGGAACCAGCCCGTCTACGACGCCATTTCCGAGATCCTGTACCAGCGGGGAGTGGATCGGACCTCTGCCCAGTGTAAGTTGAAGCTCAAGAAACTCAAGATGGAGATGAAGACCATCCTCAAGGTTAGCGGACACGAAGGACTCGCCCGCAAGAAACCGCACCTGGCCAAGCTCTACATCCTGCACAAGCACGAGCTGGAGAGAATTGACGATCCCACTAATAATTCCAGTCCCTCTGCAACCCCAAACAATTCCGTCACAAAGGCCACTTTCAGCGCTGCTTCCAGTTCTTCCTCCACCCCTCCTAATTCTTCAAACAATGCCGCCACAAAGGCTACTATTAGCGCCACTTCCAGTCCATCCCCCTCTCCTCTTAATTTCTCAAGCAATGCCGCCTCAAAGGCATTGTTTGATGCATTTGTTGAGTCGGCTATCAGTGCTGCGGCTACTTCCAGTCTCTCGGTCGCCCCCGTCCCTTCTGCAAACAACGGCACAAAGGCCACTATCAGTGCTGCTACTTCCAGTCCTTCGGTCGTCCCCGTCCCTTCTGCAAACAACGGCACAAAGGCCACTATCAGTGCTGCTACTTCCAGTCCCTCAGGCGTCCCTTCTGCAAACAATTCCACAAAGGCTACTTTCAGTCCTGCTGATACTGCTACGGACCTTTCCAAACCCCCTACCATTGTCAAATCTGAACCACCGACCAATAACTCGTCATAGCGTCTTCCAAAATCACAAACAAAAATGGCTAACTTCGCGTTCTCAGGGAATAATATTAATCAGGTCTTAATAAAAATATGCAGCAAATAGCCTGCTGAAACGGAAGTGTCATTATTTTAATGGGACTAAAAATGACATTATTAATGGTTATAATTATTTTGGTTATAATAATAATTAGTCAGGGCAACAAGAAGTGTAGCACAATTATTAATTTACTGATTTTTAAAACCTAATTTTTTGATGTCTTTTACACAAAGGGAGCGAATCCAAATTAGGAATAATATGACATATCAGCTTTACCCTTCGTACATTAATTATTTATTTGTATGTTTGTTTTTCTATTCATTTTTTTAAGGTATACATGAATAAATCTCAGTTATTTAAGTATGTCTTTAAGCTATTTTAAGTAAAAATGAGCATTTAAGTAAAAATGAGCATTTATAAGATGATCTCGCATGATATGTTGAGAAGGAAATTTTTCTAGGACTTTTTAACGAATTTATTTTTATTCATAATAATAAAATTAATAAACTTTGGAGACACAAAGTTTATTAAAGCTGTGATTTATTAAAGCACCTTTTTGGCAACTATTTTTTAATGATAAAGTTACAGTATGAGATACTAGATCGAGAGAAAAATATTGAAACTTTATTCTTCATTAATTTGTCAGTATTATTTATTGGGTTGTAATTTTTTTGTGAGCTCGAGATGATAGTTTTTTGCCGCTCCCAATGCTCCGTTTAGGAGTCCTTTCCGAGCTTCCGTAAATGACGTATTAATATTTTTAGGCCTAACTAATTAGGCTTAAAATTTAAGCCTAATTTAGGCCTATTTTTGAGTGCATGTTATAAATGTTTTTTAAACGATTTTTGTGAAGCAGGAGATATTAATTTATAGTGAACGGTTGAGTTTAGGAAACTTGAAAATAATAATTAAAAACATAATAAAAGATCTCGAAAAACTTTTCATTGGATTGGTTTTTTTTTCTAATACGAACTTTTTTTCTAGTAATTTTTTTTATAATAAAGAAATGTGAACAAAAAAAAAAAAAGGAACTATTACTTTTTAAAATAGTTCCAAAAAAAGGTCATTTTTTTAGTTTTTTTTTTGAAAAAAATATTTTTTGCTACAAGAATATGATGATAAAACTGTATAGGTTGTGGTTAATAAAAAAATGAAACGATAAATCAGTAAGTTTATGTCTTTTATTTAATATTAGTTTAAGTTAGTTTAACTGTGTTGTTAATATTGTTAGGCTACTTATATTAGTTTTTAGTAGCCTAACAATAAATTTAACACTTTTTACTCGTAGGCCTATAATAGGAGTTCTGAAGAAACTTAGTTCATTAGTTGATTGACGGAGATTTTCAATACGGTATTTATTAGGCATGATATTGTACTGCGGATAGCTAGGCTCGATTTGTGCTTTGTGTACTGTCGAAACAGTACACAAAACCTTCTAAAATAGGTTAATTTTTATTTTGCACTAATCAGGAGGTTTTGTGTACTACTTGGGACTGGTTTTGACAGTACACAAAGCACGAAAGGAGCTCACCTGATATCGTAAAGGCAGGATCGAGGGAATTCAGAATTAGAAAGAAACGGCTTAGTGGCTATCGAGTCAGATAAAAGTTGCTCTTCCAGTCAACAACAACTGGTTTTGGGGATTAATTAGCAAATTAACTTATTTCCCTTGGGTTATTAATGTTATTAGATATGATCCCAGTAGGGAAAAAAAATTATAACTTTCCAAAACCTAACCCACAAAACTGAAAAAATATAGGACGTGCGATGTACTAGTAATTTCAGTTATCCAGAAACATAACTTATTGTAGGAATAGCCTACCGGTACTTACCGGTATATTAATTTTTATGCCATGTATTGTATGCTGTTTTTGAGACGCCATTACTGTACTAGGTATATAAAATCTTTTTGAATTGTGTTATTAATTTTCTAACGAGTAAGTTAAAATATTTATCTTGGTAAATAAAGAATTTCAGCAACTTTTAAAGATTTTATGGATGGTAAAATGGCGTCTCAAGAAAACCTCGTATAGGATTGACTAAGACTAATAACTTAGGGGGTCGCCGGAATAGCTTCGAAAAGTTTTAAGTTCGAACGGGTAATTTCGAAACAAATTCGATAAAAATCGAATAAATTCCGACGCCGAATAATTCTCTGTGTCGGAATTTATTCGATTTTTATCGAATTTGTTTCGAAATTACCCGTTCGAAGTTAAAATTGGCGAACGTATTCCGTTCGAACTTAAAGTCGTTCGAAGCTATTCCGGCGACCCGTTTACTTTTCCTCAATTTTTTCACCAATGAGTTCCTCTTCTTATGTACTCTGTTTTGTGATTCTGGATTCTACCAATATTTCCTACAGAATAAGTGAATAACACTATCTCCCTCTCCTCTAACCACTAGTTTGGAGTGGCTTTAAAAAATACCGGTAGCAGTACCGTAGCACTTATAATTAATTTACACAGTTCTGTACATTAACAATAATTTCTCCATTTACTGTATTTGCCAGGATAAACCGGTCCCATTGAATTACGTAAAGGACAGTCTCATCAATCCCGAAAAGAGATCGGCGGTCGTCATATTTCCCAGCCTGAGATTGTACACTTTCGACGGAAGATACATAGAATTTGGACAGGGATCGGAAAGCAAGTGCGACTTCTTACTCGCTCACGACATCCAAGGCGGAAGCTTTACTGTCTTGGGAAAACGGGACATGCTTACGGTGTACTACACTCTGCTTGTAGACGGAAAATACCAAGTCAGAGAAGTCTCCATTCGAGTAGAACCGTATGGAATGATCTTTTATCAAGTCAAATTTACAACGTCGGATGGTGAAGAAAAAATTAACAAGGGTCTGCCCCTTGCTGATGCTAAAGAGATTGGGTAAGTTTTAAATCCATAAATTTATGGGTAGTTTCAAAACTTTAACTTATTCCCGAGAATATTTTACAGAGATTTAAAGATTTATCAGAAAGGAGATGTACTTTACGTAAAATCAAAGACTGGTTTAGACTTTGAGTGTCAGACGAAGTTAAGGAGATGCCTGTTTACTGTGAGTTTATGGCACACAAAGGGTACGATTGGACTACTTGGCAATGCCGATGGATCACCGCATAACGATATGATGGTACGTGTACATAAAACTAATTTTAATTTTTTTGTGAGCACGGGACTTATCGATTGTTCATCCGACGTAACGTAGTGCTCACAAAACTTTCACTGCGATGGTCCATTGCAGTGAAAGTTTTGTATGGAATTAACGCGGGGCCCAGAGATCTCACCCTGTACAACAATGAAAGAAAGTTACCAAAATACAATGGTTATGAATGATGCACTCGAAAGAGATTGATGTATTCAGAAGAGATTGTTTAAAAGATGTATATAAAAAGATATATATAATGAACGTTTTCTGTAGCTTCCAAATGGGAAAATAACGGAGGAAATGAAGGAATTTGCGGGTGCTTACAAAATGCAACGAGACGACGAGAGCTGTATCGCAGAATATCAAGATGATGCCATATCCGAAATCAAGAAAGAGGAATGTTTACCTGACGACGGCAGAGAAGTCTGTCACTACTTGAATTCCGACGAGTGCTTGGAAGGAGAAATGGACGTAAAGATGGGATATCACTTGCTCAATAAGAATCTGCCTGTTAAGGATATCAAATTCAGTTCTGAAGGTAAATTGGGTCGCCGGAATAGCACCGAACGACTTTAAGTTCGAACGGTATAAGTTCGCCAATTTTAACTTCGAACGGGTAATTTCGAAACAAATTCGATAAAAATCGAATAAATTCTGACACAGA
>JAQGBM010001671.1:0-10284 GCA_034698405.1 Symphylella vulgaris | reverse complement strand
CGCGTGCCAATAGGCTAGACCACAACACGTGACCAAAAATGAGTTGCCAGTTTTAAGTGAGTTTTAAGGTCCATTGGTCAACCAAAACCAGAATATTCTACGCTTGTTTCATGTCTCTAGGGACTCAAGTTTATTTAAAATATCGTCTGTTTTTGGGCAGTAGTCTACTAAATAATTTAACAACTTAACAATGTGGTAATGTAATTGTAGGATTATGCAGTTTACCTGAAAGGATTCAAAGATAAATAATGATAACTTTTCTTACCTCCAAGGCGTAGTTCAGCAGCAGCTTGAGCACTTGAATGAGGACTTCTAGCAAGACACTGGTACACTCCCCGATCACTCCTTTCTACGTTAGACAGATGAATATAATCCCTTCCCCTCGATTTGACTCTGTATCCAAACTCAATGGGAAGACCATCCTTTAGCCACACGATGTTACCTGTCCTCAGTCCCGTCACGTGACAGTGGAACCAAGTGTTACTGCCAATGTCTACTTGTTGAATATTTGGTTCCAGGTTCACAGATAGAGGCTCTGCAAAATGAACGAGTCATCACCATTAGCCTTTTCCCGGTGAGGGGTCGGCATTTTTAAAGTAGTTAGCATTTAATCAAGACCAGCTTACAAGGCCTGACGTCCGGAGAGGGACAATTTTGCCAGCTCAAGGCTGGGGTCTTTAACTGCAAACAAATTCACACGAGTGCGGGTATGACCAGAGCCCTTCTCTTTCCATTCTACATAACAGAGGCAATGCCATAGGACTCGGAAAAATTTCTCGCCCCAGCCGGGGCTCAACCCCGGTTCCTTGGCATTCCGAAGCGGGCGCACTAACCACTTCGCCACTCGGCCCCCAAAATGAACGAGTCACTTATATTTAAATTTATTCAAAGTACTAAGAATATCAGTAATCAGTATTCTTTTGAAACAAGTTTGATCAAAAGCAATCTGCTTGGAGTGTATGTTATTATGTTACGTGGTTGAAATATTTCAAAGAATGAAACTATTCTGATAAAGCAGAGTAGGTTCTTCGAAAAGTGGTTGCCTATTGGTACATTTTCATCTTTTCCAAGGTGTAAGCAAGTTCTTTTTTACACCGTCAGTTTAATTCGTTTAAATCTTACGGAGTGCCGTATATTCGATCGAAATTATTATTTTTAGGGTGGAATTCATAAAAATAACAGCCTAGTGGCTAGTACTCATACTAACCTAAGTTATTAAAATGTAATGCTGATTGTTAGAAAATACTAACAATCAACTAATTATCATTTTACAGTATCTTTCCTAGTCTTAGACCCAGTCTACACTATAGCTATAGGATTTGAAATCCGGATAGGGAAATCTGTTTGAAATCCTTGTGTACTGTGTAGCCGCGCTTCTACACGTGGATTTCAAGCAGATTTATTTATCTGCATGGATATCGTTATCTTGATATCAAAGTTCTTGTGTAGACTAGCTAGGGCTCGCTATTGGACACCAAATCTGCGTGGATTTCTCATAGATAATACATGGGAAGCTCCGGTGTTTTTGGTGTCCAATAACGAGCACTATAGGTCGTCACGAGGATTTCGAGCAGATTTCCTTATAGGCCTATGGATTTTGTTATCCTGATATCGAAAGCCTAGTGTAGCCTATAGGTCTTAGGTTATATTTTATGAATTCCACCCTTAATGTTATTTAGTTAGATCATTACGTCGTCAAATCACCATATTATTTCGAATAACAACTAAAATACTTCGCATTACGTCGGATCTTTCTAACTTATATCAAGAAGTATAATCTTTAAAAGTCGAATTAAAATTTTGACCCATCAATTTTGATGGAAAAAAAGTGAGAGTCTCTATAAATAACGTCTATTCATTTCCTCGATCCTTTTACCTTTTTTAATACGTACGTAAAGCACATTTGATATTATTATAGAGTGTATAAAAAAGATTATACGTGATTGAACGACCACTGCTCTGCGGTTACCCATAACTGGTTTCGACTTACCTGTCACTAGCAGCACCGATTCGGCCTTTTCATAACCGACGCTATTATTTACGGAACAGAAATAGGTTCCACCGTCTGACAATGTAACGTTTTCAATGACCAAGTTGCCGCCGTTCAGGTGAAATCGGCTGCCTTCGTCGTCCGGCGAAATGATGGATAAATGATTGTCTCTGTAGACCTGCCAACTGAGTAATAATATTATCTTTTGACAGATTTTGTCTAACTTGGCAACGGTGAGTTATAATATTACGCGGTGGTCAGATAAATAGTGTAAAGAATTCTATTCCCAGAATAAAAGGGTTATAGTTAAAACCCTATATGAACAGATGATTTAGCTTGTGTTCGTGTGAGCAATACGATATTTTTATTTATTTAACGCTCAATTTAGCCTCCCAATTCTGATACAAAATCGTTGATAAAATACTGGGTATAAGTAATTAAATTAAGCCAATCTGACTCGTGAGTAATTTGACCAGCAGGTCCATAAAAACTCATTATAAACAATAGGGCGCCGAAGTCCCTACGTATTTCCGTTCATAGTTGTTAGTCGTTACCAAGGGGATTTTTTTTGCATATGATTTTAGCATGTACGGAGCTCGCGACCATCTGATGAAATAAAAAAATCCCCTTGGCAACGGGTGGAAAATCAACAGGATGTGACGTATACGACTTCGGCGCCCTATTTGCAAAGGATACATATTATAGGCCTAACAAAGGAAAACCCCCAAATTAGCACCAGATAGAAACACCCACTCCGACCCCCTGTGTTGACCTGCATGGGATCATGGGATGTACTGGGAAATACATTTCTTTTCTGCTTAAACTTTCTTGAATGAATTTGATTCTTTCTGTTTTTAATTTGATTCCTTCTTTTTTTAATTTTTAAATGGCATAACTAAACTTTTAGAGCATTATTTTAGTAACATTCCAAGAGCTCGTAAAGAAAGAAATAGCAACTGACCTGTATGTTGGGTTAGGAAACCCCTGGGCAGCGCACGGCAATTCAATGACTAGTCCGGGCAGTGCATTGGCGCTAGATTTTGTATGGGTTATCCTTGGTGGAACACTACTTCTTGGATCTGCAACATATAAACATGAAGGATTATGTAATTTACAATCGCAATTATTATTATTAAGTTATGTAGTACAATACTATAATGTTTCAAATTCACTCCTTTCGACCCCATAATGGTACCCCATAATCTTTACTGGTGCAGATTAAGATAGCCCACTAATGATGCTTCGAATCATTAACTTAATAAATCATTATTAGGCCTAATAGAACCTGTAAATTTGATCACATTTCATTATTTTATTTATCATTTTTCCAAATTTTTTTAAAAGTTAACTTTAAAGAAAAATAAAATTTCCAATGTAGGCCTAATTAAAATATCACATTCAACCTCAAACTGTCCTGAATCCTGATACATTAATTTACGAAAAATCGTAATCGTACCATGAAGTATCCTTCTAATTACAACATGTTATTATGCAGACCGAACAAAAATAGATGCGTAACATACATTCATTAAAAATGTTTTAAAAATTTTACTCATTAAAAACATGAAAAGTAAAAAATCCCTAACAAAAATATTAAAATATTTTACCCAACTTTTTTTAAACAGCAAAGATAATTATTCTGTTATACAACACAAATTCCCTTTTCAGTTTTCCCTCGCAAAAAGCAAAAAAAAAAAAAAACTTCCCTTTATTCATATTTATAAAAAAACACACACATTAATTGCTTGTCTCTGTGCATAATAAACGAAAACTTCCTATAATAATTGCGGCTTCCTTTCTCATCTCTACTTCCCTGCCTCTCTAACTTCCTATATCATTTGCGTTTGCATATTATCTCTATTTCTATGCCCTAGAAAATAGCTTGGCATCATGCACTACTATTCTATGAAAACGTTGCTGCATGCTTAACACCATGAAAAACTTCACATAGAAATGACACGGTTTTGGTCTGAAGTTTCCTTTACAAAAAAAAAAAAAGGTTTTAAACATTTTGTTTACACGGCATTTCAGTAATAAAAAAGGCTATTATCCTGGAGACTGAGCTGTTAGCTTCACGGGGAAGCGACATTATAACGTTCTAGGTGAACAATGAGTGCCTGTTCTCGCTGAATCTCATTTTCGAGAGTTGGGTTTATATTTTTTTTATAAGTTACAACAAGCAAAGGAGAAGGAGGAGGTTAGAGATGTGTGTGTCTAAAAACAGCGATTTTTGTCCTGTAAAATGGCTGCTGCATGGTAATAATAACTTTGCAGCACTGGTGATATAAAAATATACAAGAGTGGATCTTATTATTCGTGTATATAAAGTGTGAAATTATCAAAAATATTATATTCGTATATTTTTGTGTTATGAGAGTAGTTGCGGATGTTATTATGTTAACAAGGGATATGTGATTCTTTTCTTTATACTGTACAAGTAGTATTTTATGCAACTGATAACAGATGCAGTATGTTACCATAAGTTTAGTGTGAAACCAAAATTAGAGGAACATACAGTACAGTAATGTGCAGAAATTCTCTCTATTATATTATCTGATAAAGTGATAAACATTTCATGTACTTTTTTAAAATTAATAATTACTAAAAAATAAAAAAAATAAATAAAAATACCCGGTAACATGAAAATAAGAATATAAATTTAAAATGTAAATATATTAAATAATGTATGAAATATAAAATAAATAAATAAAAATTATAGCCTAAATATAAAAATAGAATACGAAAATACGAGTAAATATAAATTAGATTCAGTACCTGTGAATTTATGTAAATAATTTTCTATTATATTAATAGAAAATAAAAATAATGTAAATAAATTAAAAATTAAATAAAATCATTTTTTTCCGATATTCAATATTAATAAAATAATGAATGATCATAAAAAAATAAATGAAATAATATAAAATGAATTTAAAAGTAAATAAAATAAAATAATATTATTAAATTAAATAGTCAGCAATTATTTTTTTATGAAAATATTAATAAGTTATTCTGTGGATTTAATAATTATTATTAATGTAATCATTAATGATAACAGAAGAATCGCAAACCAGCGAGAAAATACAAAACGATGTTAGAAAACTAGAGATTTCAAAACTGGAAAAAATAATTATGTAAGTTAAATAAATATTGAAGGTAATAAAAAAGTGGACATAAATTTATATCAAAAATGTTAATTAATAATTAAAAATAATGTTGCGTCGTCCTTGTATTATTTTTTTATATTAATTTAATTGCATATTTAGAAAAACAATTTAAAACTCGCGAAATCCAGACTCTATTTTGGCATCACTGAAACCACGCATTTCCACCTCGGAGAGCGAGATACCGTGCTGTAGTATTCTATTAAATCGTTCGGCCTCGGCTGACCCGAAAACGTCTTTCGAGATCTACTCGCACTAATCTCGGGGTAATAGTTTAGAAATCAAACAGTCCAACAACTGCTGGCGCGCTGCACACATTATTCCCAAAGGTAGAGGCTAATTAGGAATGATTGAGAGTTGCGATTTTAACCCATTATACGACGGACAAACGTATGGCGTCGCATCCACCTCTTCTCTTATGGTCCGCCCGTGCGGCTGCGATACCGGTTAGTCAGTCATTATCTTCTCGTCTTGCACAGGTCAACCAAGTTAATCAGCATGTTAATGAGGCGTGCAAGCACTAAGTATGCTCTTCCTCTTGCTAACATCATAACCAAACATTCAAATATGAGGACATTTAACACCGCAAACTTGTGCATGCAGCAATTGTCATTATTTTCATCAGACGAGTGAAGCGATGCAACTGAAACTCTACTCGTACATTGTAGATGTTAAAGTACGACGAACTGTTTTCGAAAACTAATACTAATGAGCAATAATGACATAAACTTACGTATAATTAATGTTGCGATCCGTATAGCTTGGTATTTTAATTAATGCTGATATAATTAATAATATTGTAAACTTAATAATAGAAATGACTTTTAACCCTATTATCTGAAATATCAAAAATATACAGTTTTGTCATTATTTTGTACAATATGTACAAAATAATTTTGAACTTAGTAACTTAGACCTAACTTTGTAACTATCGTTCGCTATCGTTGGTGCATTTCACCCTCATTTTTTTAAAAAGGATTTAACATAATCATTTATTTGTACATCCCATGCAGGTAAACAAAGGGGGGCCAAAGTGGATGTTTCTATTTGGTACTTATGATGTCGTTGGGCTTTAAAATACTTTAGTTGCTAATTTGGGGGTTTTCCTCTGTTTATAAAACGGCATCCGTAGCTGCTTCTTATTCTTATTATCATATTTATTATTTTGAATTTATTACTGCTTCTTTACAGTTAACAACTAAGTATTTGTTTGAATTAATTATTAATTAAATTGGATTTGATTAACATCCTAATTCAACTATTATTAATTGCAAAATGATACGATTTATCACAGGTATTTGAATTTATTCTGCTTAACATTTAACATTTTCTTGTTGGAATTAATTAATTTAAAATTGATTAGGCTAACATCCTAACTCGTAATTGCAAAATAATACTGACATAATTTATCACCAGTCATAAGTAACATCTCACATCACAAACTTGCCACAAAAATCAATTCACACTAACTTATTGTAAGTAACAAAACTACAACGTGTTACCGAAATAAGGGAATTTCTAACAACATCCCATCAGCGGAAAAGCACTTACGAGGAGGCTAAAATGTATGTAATATGATGCTTTAAAACCAATTAACTAATTAATTTAAAATTGATTAACATCCTAACTCAAATTACAAAATAATACTGACATACATAATTTATCACCCTCATCAGTAGTAACATCTCACACAAACTTGCCACAAAAATCAATTCACACTCTTATTGTAAGTAACAAACTATACAACATGTTACCGAAATAAGGAAATTTCTAATAGCATCCCATCAGCGGAAAAGCACTTACAACGAGGAGGCTAAAATGGATGCAACATGATGCTTAAAACCCACCAAACACTACTGGCCTAAATACATTTTAAACTGTCACAGACGTTCGTCTCTTAATACTAATGTTTACAACAGATACTTGACATTTGCTGTCTGGCAATTTACGCGACATCTTGTCCTGTCAAGACGGGATATGTTAAGATACCGAATTATCCTGAAAGAAAATTTCGACGACCATGTTTTCAACCGACGCGACGACGGTGACACATCCATATTGTACTTCTACCCGAAACAGCAGAATTCCCGTGTTAGTCGAGCGATAAGAATGTGAATTAATTAGTTCTAAGGGCGAGGGCCAATACGAACAGCAACATCTGATGAAGACATGCTTGCTTTCTCTTGTCCCCATCAGTTCCCTCTCTCACGGAATCATTAAGAAGCAATGTATAATTTGTTAGGAGATAAATGCAATTTCGAATGATTTTTTCTTCCCTTTCGTTCCTTTTCAAACTAATCACTGGAGAAAACCTTTTATTTTATACGTTGCAAAGTATAATTAATTACAAAAGTCAGAGAAACATACTTAGAATAAAATGTTTACAGCAGTTTTGAAAAGGAGTTCTTTCCTCCACACAAAAAAAATTGCAATGAATTATTATTTTGATGTGAAATTAATATGTCTTTTGTTTTAGAGAAGCGTGAAGGAGTAACTTCTGCTTGTAGCAAACACTCACGCCTTGTATTGTACGTATGAATAATTGAAGAGATAAGGGTTTAGAACAATGATTGGCTACCATTTTAAGGTACGAGTACGTATAACTTATGTTATTAATATTAAAATAAACATGTAGCCTACTGTATTATTTATATCACAAAATCATATTCGTTTGATAAAATAAAATGACTTATTTCTCAATAATTACGGAATTCTTTTATTAAAGTAATTTTTGAACTGTCACAAATACTTTGTTAATATCCATATAAAAGGACAAGCAATTTTTTTAAAGGTGAAGTTTGATGTTACTGTATTTCCCATTGAAATTAGGCCCTAAATTTTGAACTTTGTTATCTAGTATCAGGCTCGCACTGAATTTAGAGAATTTAGTGTTCTTAAAATATTATGTTTAAGGTTACAACCCCAGAAACAGAAAACAGAGTACGAAGCGAATGTAATTTTTGAGAATGAGTAAGCATTTCCACGTGAACTATTGGCTTATTCATTCTCAATTACTTCAATAAGATCCTCTTCGTACTATGTTTTCTGTTTCTGGATTCCATTCTAAATGTCCGAAATTTGACTTGCAAGCTAAAAAAAATCGCTAGGGTTTTGGGTAGGTCGAATATTGTACCCAGTCAAGCCCTCATTAGCTTCAAATCCTGGGTGCGTCCCTGTCTGGGGGTAGATTTAATAGGTCTCCGAAATCGTACGTCATATCCTGTTGATTTTCCACCCGTTACCAATGGAATTTTTTGATTTCATCAGATTGCATCAGATGGTCGCGAGCTTCGCACATGTTAAATCATATGCAAAAAAAATCCCCTTGGCAACGACCACGGCAACGACTCACAACGAGGAACGGAAATACGTAGGGACTTCGGCGCCCTATTCAATAGTCGATTAAAATAGAAAGATATCTGTTAAAATGCCTGAAAAAAAATTAGGAACCCGACCTTATACCATAAACTTCAAAGTTTAGGCTCAAAAAGAAAAATCTAACTTTCTCATACTTTAAAATAAAAACGTATACTTTGTGTTTTTCTAAAACCGTAACAAGATTTACTGGAAGAAGCTTTTTTTTCTTCAGCTCTTTCTTTATCATTTGCCTTCTTTCTTCACTCCCTACATTGACAGAATAAGAATGCAGCTAATATACGCTCGGCATTAAGGCTATCAAGAGGGAACTGCTGTGTACTACATACGTATTTATATCCGAATCGGTCTTATGTACTGAGGGTAGACAGATTGAAAGTATCCAAGAATATAAATACGTCTCCAAAACCAATTCCACTAACAGTAAAAGTCTAAATAAACCAGTCAGTTTGGCAATGTCCAAAATATATTAGACTAGATATTTTTTTTCTATAAGACTCTGAGCGATACAAGATAGACTTCTATAAGGTGAGGAATGTATCGACCCCCTCTCATACTGATGTTGGGGTGGAAAGTAAAGTGTATTATGGATTTTCTTATACAGTACACTTCAGTATTATTATACCAAGTTATACTTGAATTCTTTGGCAAAGGCATAACAGTCAAGTAATCGTATGTAACGTCGATTTAAGAGTTTTAAGGTGGAGGTCTCATACATTTTTTCCAGCTTTCTTTTTAAATAAAAAATCTATATAGACACCGGTTCCTGATAACCTTATCAGAACGCCATTATTGGATTGTAAAAAGAGAAAATAGTATGCAGTGTTTTCCTTAACAAAAAAGAGAAATCGGGGAGGTTGAAAAGTTTAAAGATGCAGTACTCTGCATACAAAACAGATGATGTACTACATTTTTATATGTGTTTTATATACGTGCTTCTCAGAGGATTAAGGGAGTTGAAAGCCATAACGTAAATGTGCAGTACAGTTATAAAAATTGTATTTTTCTTCTTGGAAATTCATGTAAGTTTATACGAGATAAGCGAATGGCTACTATTTTGATTTCAAATGGATCTGTAGTTTCTGTACAGAACACTTCAAAGTGGTTTTCCATCATGTTTGTTTAATAAAGCCGGCGGTGAGTTGCATCAGTAAAATGTCGGAAATAAAACTATGATGTCTAACTGTATGGAAAAAGATACGGTAGTGTTGGGAATTGGGATTGAAAGTTATGCTCTAACGCTAACCTATCAATTTTAACTAAGTTATTCGTATAACTTTTATGTGTTTTGTTTACAATTACATCCTTGGAATATTCGAAAAGATCAAATATTCGATTCAATTCAAGGAATAATATCAATATAATTTAACTTAGAAAATGATATTGGTTTCAAATTTCGAATATTTAATTTACCATAGTTATCAAATCTATTAAATCTATCAAATTAAATTAATATTTAATTTGATAAATCTTAAATAAAAATGTTACTTCTTTCAAATTTGCATTTCATAACATAAACTTCGAATAATTTAATTACCGGTGGGAGTAATGTGGAGTGAATTTGGAGATATCTATGAATAGGGCCTACTATGGGAAATAATTGATTGAGATGTAGAACTCGAAAGACCGACCCCGAAATGGGAAAAAGCGAATGATGATGGTAATGACGAGTTCATAATATTCTCGGTTGATGATTTTCTAACAAAAACAACTTAAAATCAACCTTGAAATTTAATTAAAATGAGTTAAAATGTG
>JAQGBM010001670.1:0-10285 GCA_034698405.1 Symphylella vulgaris | reverse complement strand
ACGTAAATTGAACTTAAAATTATAAGATAATTAAATTAACTACTATTTCAAATTAACTTAAAACCCGTTTCGTAACAACGTCCACTTCTTCTTGCTCTATTTCATGTCTATTCATTCGTCCCCATGAAATCTCAGCCTCTGGTACTGCTAAAACTTTACATATTATTTTCACTGTTTGGCCCATCCGTACTCTATAAACATCTTCTGGTTGGTTAACACATATTGGCGGCCTCACGACTTGCACATAAACGTTATCGAGTTCAAATGTACCGAAATAAGGAGAAATTAAATTAGTTCTACACACATAAATACCCGCATCCGAAAAAGTC
The DNA here is from genome assembly GCA_034698405.1 of Symphylella vulgaris. Taxonomy (NCBI): domain Eukaryota; kingdom Metazoa; phylum Arthropoda; class Symphyla; family Scolopendrellidae; genus Symphylella; species Symphylella vulgaris. The sequence continues at coordinate 9,956 of JAQGBM010001670.1, read as the reverse complement.
AAATTTTTGATCATCAGAAATTCCCCTTCCGTCTCTACGTGCTGTGATCCCTCTCGCGACTTCTTCAGGATTTGCCATGAAATAACAGGTGTAGGGTAAGATGTTGCATTACCATTACATTTTAAAGCTAAGTTTCCTTCTACTTCCTCATTTATAAACCGCTGATTCTGAAAAGCTAGTCTCTGATAGATATGGAGGTGAAATAATTGTTCATAAATACCTCTTTGCCGTGTCCGTCTACTTTCGCAACTGTAAACCCCCGCATCCTCAAAAGTCAAATTATTAAACGTCAGGGTACAGTAGCTCTCTTCTCCTTTGCCAGCCAAGCATAATTCAGAATCGGTTATTTGTCTCTCAGTTCAATCGCATCCCCGTTAGGCCGTCTCCATAATGGATATTCCGTCGTCGAACTACAAAAAACTTCATATGCCTCTCCGAAATAACGTACAACGTGCTCCTCTCCCGGTTCCAATTTTAATCCATTCGTCCATCGTCCAGTTACAAATCTCATCCCCATCAGTAAAAACGTAATCGTCAGCAAATACTTTAAACTCTTCATTTTCGACCTGTCTGACTGTGTTTAACATTTTATTTACAATTTCAGGATAATGTGACCATTTAAGAACAATTAAATTAATAATAACAACAACAATCATCAACTCGACAAGTATCAGTACACCCCCTTCTAACCTATCCTTCAAAAACTTTATTATTGTTATTATTTCTTATCCGTCCTTTTCTCTTAATTTAACCCTTATTTAATCTACCTCTTTATTAAAATAAAACCCCTTGTTCCAAACTAATTTCAGTACCTCACCCGTAACTTAAATCTTATTTAATCAAAATTTATCTGTAATCCCCGTTTTTTTTTTTTCTTTCTTCTACGAGTAAAACCCAAAATTTAATTAATTAATCCTATAACTCGGTCTGGTTTTGAAATCCACCATATTTTCTCAATTTGAGCACTTTCACTCATTAAAATATGGCTTACCTTTACACACCATTCCCCATTTCCTCCAAACAAAATTCCACTAATTTTTCTTAATTCATTTAAAACAAAACTTTGCTCTCTAAAAAAATTTTTTTTAACTGCGTTTCATTTTCTATTAAATTTCTGCTGTATTTTCTTTTATTTTTGATATGTTTCCTAAAACAACATTTTAACAAATTTTCCGCCCATTATCAATATTATTTTTATTCGAACATTTTCCTGTTCGAAGTGAGCGTCAAGTGACGTCATCGTCTTCGAATTACGTCATCAGCGTCTGTGACGTCATCACCCCCTTCATTCCTCATTCTACTTCTATAAATTTTGAAAAAAATAAAACAACATTTATATGACGATAAAATGCTAAAATCATACCCGGTAAGCCTACACCACTTGCTAAAACCCCATATACCCCTGGGAAGCGTATATATTGAAACGACCCGGTCCTATGGGGTCTATGGGGCCGATACACTTCTGATCTCCGTGTAGCTCTGCTACCCGCTCGGCTGCTGTCTTCAGAGAGGTAATCTTGATTTGACTCTGCCTTCGTTCTCCTGGCGTGTCTCTAGCCTGCTGTTATTCGACCTGCTACTATCTTGCTAGTAAAGAAGTAAAGCTGACACAGTATTCTCAACACTGACCTGTAGTCCTGGTTTATTCGGCTTCGTCGGATCTTTTCTTATTACAGTAATTATTACACAATAATCGGTTACATTTGCTTAATCATTTCTTATAATTATTACATTCGCTTTCCCTTATTCAGATGATGATTTATTTCTAGAATCGGATAAGATTAGCCTGCATGTCCTTAATAAACAGTCCTACCGGTTGAGAGGCTCAAGTCTGAGTGACAAAAACTGAACACCCCAAATCTAACAACTCCAATCTTTCCAACCCATAGAAACCGTTACAAAAATATTTAAAAACGACCATTCTCCAAACTTATAAATTGTATCTACCAATAAAGTAATTCTAAACTTAACTTAATAATTAATAATCGTAACTTAATTTAATTACTCACCTCACGCGACCCACGTGCAATTGCTTAAATTGCATTCTCGTGTAATTGCTCCCTCTCACGAGATTCTGGGGTATAACAATATATATGGTCTGGGGTTTAACTAACCCTGAAGCGTCCATCCCCCTTGAAATGGAACACTGCTCTGGGAGCAAAACTCGCTTAGAGGCCCTGGAACCCTTATCCCTGATTTAATAACTAATTACTTGTCATCATTGAATAACTGTTCCTGAAACTAAATAATAGAATTCCTCTCAATATAATTATAGTCACATTACCTTATTTATTATATCCACAGTCCAGTTACAAATCTATTTATTCCGTCCAATTCCTAGGAATTATTAATATAAAAAATTATCTTAGAAGTTCTCCTCTTTGGCAATTAATTTGTTATTTTCTCGTATTTTTATTTAGGCGCGTATTTAAAACGATTATTATTATATTAAGTTATCAATATATTTTACATTTAAATAAAGTCAAATTACTCTTAGTCGTAAACAGGTCCGTTTAGCTTGGGTGCCCGGTCATCTCTCCTAATTTTAGAACCACCGCCTCGTTAAAAACCAAGTCTCGAGAGCAATCCACACGAACCCTACGTGCTATTGTATCAATACGCAATGGGTCCGTTTACCTTACTCTTAAGTCCCCCCAATTATGCAAATCATCTTTATATACGGGGTAGTCCCCCAATGTTAATATGAATTATAATTTCCTATCCGTCAAAAACCCATGGTCAATACCCCATGGTATCTAAACAATATTCAACTAAACTCAGCTGATTAAAGACAAACATCAAAGAAGAATAATGAATTCACGAATTAATGAATGAATCCAACTCACCCCCCTGACTGTCTATATAACTAACTAACCCCGACTTAACAAACACGTTCTCAGAAGCACGAGATTATACAAGTACCTTATGATTTAACCAATACCTATCTTTAAGAATTCTATTCAACCAATAAAATAAGAACAAATCTTTCTTATTCGTGAACCCTTCCCACCCTATAAAGTTACTTATTAGCAGTATCTCACAAGACAAAGTATAAACTATCCACTCTCGTGAATAAAGTAATAAAGTAAATATTACGTAACTAAAATGATGTAACTCATAATGATTAACTTAATTAGGCTAAGCCAACGTATTTTAACTTAACATTAAATACTATACCGGAATTTTTGAACCTTGACATTACTGTCAGCGTCTATCGGTTGGGTCTTACCATCAATGCTCCCAATCGTCCGCTGATGACTTTTCTATTGTGAAACCGAATCTTGTCGTAGACTTGTATCTCCATTTCAATGATATCTTACCTAGATTAGGAGCTCGTTGTTACTGTTTCATTTGGTTCCAATTTCAGTTCAGTTACATTTTCACTAATTACACTTGTCAAATATATCAACATTAGTCCCAACATCTTATAGCCTTTGGTTTCAATCATTTTCACCCTTTATTACACAACAAAGAAAAGAAAATGATTTTAGTAAGTGGTCTTAACGAATTATTTAATTAGCAACTACAAAGATAGAAAAAAATTAACATCTAAAGGGTTTAGGCTTTACTACTAATCTTCCTGAACGGGTTCGGTACCGTAAGCTAGTTGATGCTTCCGTCTCAGAAGATTTTCTTATTATTTCATCATTACTATTCTCCAACTCTGGTTCATCTACTTCTTCTACACAGGATACATATTCGTCTTCATTCGTCTTCATCCGTATTGTCTTCTTCTTGTGTTAATATTATAGTTTCTTGAGGAATATTTTCTTCGTTTTCATTGGTATCATTTTCTACCTTTACTGGGCTATCTTCTTCATCACTGAAGGATTCTGGTTCGTGGTACTTATGAATTCGTTCTTTGTTTACGACAGATGTCTTTCAAAATCTTGGTCCAGTCTTTCTAAGAATAGAATAAGGCCCATGGTTCTTTTGAGTTTTAATGATATCTACTTCATTCTCATCTGTACTAATTCTTGTCAACCAAACGGGTGATTTTAAAGGTGGATCATCAACTGGATTTCTAGACGTTACACTCGGTAGGTCGCTGAATGTGCTTTAAAGGGCGTAGCTGTTGTCCTACCGGGCGTAAGCGCTCTCCACTTTAATTTGCTTCGGTGCCTCAGGATCTTTTCAATCTTTCTCAGTCTATCCATGTTTCAATATACGATATTAATAAATTAATCACTTCTTTCAAATAGTTATTATAAAAATAAGAGTATTTAATCTTCGGATGCTGCATAGTGAATTTACATAAGTTAAGTTGCATTTGCTAAAATCCTCATTAAACTATGTATTATTAGTCTACTATGAAATACCAACATTATATCATTAATATAGATCAATTATTATTTAACAAAGTTATCAATTTAGTCGATTTCGTCTATTTCGTGACTGCAGAGTCGTGACTCCCTTACGTGACTCCCCCCTCCTCTTGGATAATAATGCCAGCCTACACCTCTTGCATTTCAGTATCACGAGGACTATCTCTAGAACGAAGTCTTGTTACTTTACTAAAGTTGTCACTATGATGTAATAGGCTATAGTATAGAAAATCAAGTGAGATACGTATAGGATTATATACGTAAGCAATTACCTAACCTTTTTAAGTCCCATTGCCCGTGAAGATTTGGCACGAATCATTTGGCTAATATTGAATTTAGGACTTAAACAATGAATGGTAGAACGTGAGTTCTAAATAATCCACTGATAATATAAATAAACTTTATATTTTATCTTCCCCCAAATACCTAACTTTCTATTTTGTAACAGTGTGCAAGAAAATAATAACGTACAGTTGACTATTCAGTGGTTTAAAGTGAAATTAAAGTTAATTTATTATCTTTTCATCTCGGGGCAAGATTATTTAATCTAAAAAATAAAAAAACCAATAGTTTACTAATAATCTGAATATTCTGAAATAAAATCTGTGGCTATGTTAGACTAGAATCATGGCGAATTTGGTATTTCTAAAAAAGAGGAAGAAAATCGGGATCCACGTAGTGTTCAAGGGAATTCTAGAGTATTTCCGCGTAATTGGTGCAGTGTTGAAATTCTAAAAAAGTTTTAATGAAAGTCTCTAGTTCGTCCACATTCATTTGTTCCAAATCCGTTGATTCGATAAATGTTTAGTCTAAATCTACTTTATCCCCAATCTCTAAATCTTCCCAATCTTCTTGGACTTCCTCTACAACCTCCTCGGGATCATCCAAAATTTGATCCCAAACCTCTTCTACTTCTTTTATCTGCACACACTTTACTCTTTTATATATACAGTCCGGCATATTCTATAAAGGGCAATTTTTATATTTTTTATTAAAACTTATTACTCTTCTATCACGACGAGAGTGGCTTTTTACACAGTGGAAGCCCTTTTACACAGTGGAAGCCCAATTATTAATAAATCAAAATCATCATTTTCAACTACAAATAAATCCCACTTTCAAATCTTTATTATTTATATTCATTTCAACTTTAATTCTAGCGAGACGCTCAAACAACGAACCGGAAATAGCTTTAATTATAGGAAGTGGCTTACGTAAAAAAATTATACTTTATCCGTGACACTAGTCTATGACTAATTAAATTAATTTTGCTCCCCGTGTCAATTAAACCAAAAACAACTACGTCACCAATTTGAACTTTAATTTTTATCCCATCACTTGACCTATTATTATTTTATAATCTCTATTGTCTCGGTGTGGGGTATAAACCGTTTTCCTGAGACATTTCCGAATCGTTTCTTTGTGTACAACTCCTGTAAAGATGCTCTTTACGGCCACAAGTAAAACACACAGGTCTGCCGTCAGCTGTTCTCCTGTTTTGACCGAAATTTCCGGTATTTTGATTTCTCGCGTAATCCACAGGTCTTTGCCTCCTGTCATAAGTTATCTAAACGGACTCGGTCTACGATCGTACCTCATATTTGGACTTTGACTGCGATCGTAATTCCTACGTTCATATTGCTGTGGAAATGATCTTGAGTTTGAACTTGGTCGAGTCCATCATTCTGCCGAAAACGTTCTTGTCATGTTACGCGCATTGTTAAATCTCACGCGACCTCTCTCCAAATCCTCAGGTGTTTTTGGTCTAGGATCCTTTTCGCTCCTTGTCGAATCGTCTTTCTTATGGCCTTTCTTCAGAAATTCTTTGAAGGTAACGAGGGTCTTTGGGTTAGCGAACTCCATACGGTCCTTTAAACTTCCGGTAAACCTTGCATCAAATAACTTAGAAAATTTTTCGGTCCTCTGACATTGCTTCATATTGACCTTCACATAGGCTAATCACCTCGTAAAAATACTTCTCCGCCGTCTCATTAGGCTTCAGCTTCCTTTCCATTAGGGTTTTGAACTTCTCGGCAAGGCTGCCTGTAAAAGAATCTAAAATGGCGTGTTTCCAATCGGCCCAAACTTTTCCTTCCATGTCTTTTTGAGTTGAGTGCCATTACCGAGCTTCTCCTTCCAAATATAAGTTAGAGAGAACACAGCTACCTTTGTGTCATCCGTCTTGAAATACTAAGTTACTTTACTATTTAAAAGGATAACAAATAGGCTAACTAATTATTCCAAATAAATTAATTAAAAGATAATCAATATCAGCTGATGTATAATGAATCAATATCATGAACGAATTAAAGCATAACTAATGAATGAATAAATGATGAAAGAAAGAAGTCATATATGTATATATATATAACTTTTTTAATATATAATATATATAATTTAACATATTGTACGTATTTATTATTATTATTATTTATTAGCTGGTTATTATTAATATTCGGTATTAAATTATCTTCTCTCTAAATGTCTTCCATCCGTCAGCTCGGCTACGAGAGAAGGGCCGCAAAATTCCCAAAACCAGCCAACCTTTAAGACATTACCTCATTTTAGAACATGACGTAATATTATGACCTAATAGCACTCTTTTATACGACATTACGTGCGCACTAAAACCCTCTTCGAAAATAACCAATACAAAAATTAAAACCCTATATGTGATATTCGTACATCACTTGTTCCAACCTGTCATTTTGTACTTAGCACTTATAAAGCTCCGTGTTGGGATGTTATTTTAAGAGCGTACTCGCTAGCCGGGATCGTCGGAGCTTCTGATAATCTGGGCTGGTAACTCTACTAGCTCAGGTACGGTGCATCAGCTTTAGTACGATATTAATAAATTAATCACCTCCTTATACAATTTAGTTTTTATAAATAATAAGATATTTTAATCTTCTAATTTTGCCTGGTGAATTACAAATGCAGGAGCAGCAAGACTATACGTGACTCCTTAACGTGACTGCCCCCTCGATCAAAAATTTAGAACAAAGTCTCGTTATTTAACTAAAGCTGTAACCATGATGTAATGTTAAATAATCTCAGAAAAGACGTATAGGATTACATAACCAATTAGGCAATTACCCAACTTCGTAAAGTCCCACTGCTCATGAAGATTAACTTAAATGCACGCGCTGGCCACTACACTGAGTTCATTAATTTGGCTAACTTATAGTGAATTCCAAACAATCCAGTCTAATAAACTATTTTTATCTGTCCCCCATAACCTAAATTTCTAGATTGTAACAATATGTATTTAACTACACTATATTAGAATGATGTAAACTATTCTGCATTGTATAATTTGTAATTTACAAAGCTTTGCATGATTGATGCCTTTATTTCTTCATACCTTGACCAACATTCCTTCCCTGTTTTGTGTTGTAAACCGAAATTAATACCATACTGATTGTGGTACTGTATCCACTGTATAGCCCTACTAAAATATTATTTTTATATGAGGCAGGGGTGAATGTTCCGTAGGTCTGCACTGTGGGTATGGGCAATGGACATGAATTGGGTTGAATTAAAATATAGGCCTATGCTCCCTTAAAGAGACAGAAATTAAGCAAGCATAGGGTTTTTAAATGTAAAGTTAGGTTTATTTATGGCCTCTCGCAGGCGTCGCAGCCCCCACAGGCACTCTATAGAGAAGTCCAGCATATCGTTTGACATGAAACCACCAGTGTACGTACATGTAGCCTATATGAAATCACCGAACCGGTATGGACAGATTGGGTATAGTTTATGCGTAGCCTTCGTAAATTATTAAAGCCTACCGATGTGGAGAAATAGCGTGCCCCCTACCCATGAAGCACCTAACTAACTGATATGAAGCGCTTTTGGGCTCTCTTGTGTGGTGCCATCTATCATTCATTCTGTACATTACTCTTTATATACACCTTGGGCAGAGTCCTGCCTTAACTCATAAAGTGTAGTGTACAAAATGAATGACAGATGGCACCACACAAGAGAGCCCAAAAGCGCTTCATATCAGTTAGTAAGAATGCCAAGTGATATATCTCAAATGTGACTGTGAAAACAGTGCAAACAAAGTTGTAATTCGTCGATCACATGGCAACACTAATACGAGTAAAGAGAAAGCAGCTGTGGGAAAGCAGTAAGCACTAGCCTTAATTGATTCGCTACCCCAAGCTGCCCTGGGGTACGAAAACTGCCCCTATGGAGTGCCGTTTGAAACGGAATATATTTGTGTGTCTGTATGGTACTATGCCAACAACGCACTAGCTTCAATCTTACCACTCATCCCGCCCTGTCGCGTTACTGTGGTAAGATTGAAGCTAGGAGCGTTGTTGCCATACCATACAGAAGCACAAATTTATTCCGTTTCAAACGGCACTCCATAGGGGCAGTTTTTGTACCCCAGGGCAGCTTGGGGTAGCGAATCAATTTAGGCTACTGTATAAATTTTCTTATTATCACTTTTAAAATGTTTTCATATTACAGTATAACTTTATTTTGAGGGCAGCAGCCTACATTCTATCACAGTTTCGATGTTTAATAGGTTTACCGGAGTTTTCTTGCCTCTCACACACTGTTAAATTCTATGTGTACCTTGCTCACTATACATTATATTCTACAGTACTGTTACTGTATATACCGTATAAATATAATCATATAGCCTAGTGCACATTATGACCAAGATACTATACATACACATTAGTGTTTGCTGTCTATTGCGCAAGAACCTGTAATATTGAGCGCTGAGGGCCAATGAATTTGAGCGCCAAATTTAAAATGGCTTTCGAGTTTGATATTCACTACAGTATATATTATTGAAATAAGTTTTTCTTTTTCTTCTAATATTGGAAATGTCTAGAATTCACATTAATTATTTAATATAATTCTTCTCTAGACTTTCAGAATGTTTTTTACTTATTTTCAGGACAGTTAATTATTAATTCAATTAAAAAATTCACTCAAATTCCTCTAATTCACACAAATAAAAATTAGCTTTATTATTTTTAATTTATTTTCATTGGAATGAAAAAAATGTTGGATTTTTTTAATAAGTTAAACAGTTTATTAATTTTTTATTGATAAAAATAATGTTGATTTGATAATGTTTGGTAAATAACTTATGACGAAATATAAATTAATAATATTGATATTAAATATTTTGTAATTTAAGAAAGTTGATTTTAAATTATCTGTCGAATTCGAAGTTGATGAACTTGATGAGAATTTTTGGAAGGTCAAGTTTCGAAACAATTTCGTCTCTATTCGGTCCCAGCTGAAACCGAGATATGTGAATTCGGCACCAGCTTGTTAGCTTTAGAACGTCCACTGAAAAAAAATATACGAACATTTATACACATACGAGTATTAAAGTGATCGTAGCATGGCAAAAATATTTTTCTTGTTCTTATGTCCAATGATCCCACTTTCAATATTATGTAACTTAGTTTGAATTTTTTAAGAATTCCACTCCAAAGACGCAAAAAAACGCCTTAAGTTTAAGCAAAATGTGGACAAATTACTTTATAGCTAGAAATCGGTTGGACAGATTTTCACCAAAATAGCTTTTGCACCCCAGCACAATGTTACCAAACTTTTACTCTCTATACAACATTCTCGAAAAACGCTTGGTTTGGTAAT
>JAQGBM010001669.1:0-10287 GCA_034698405.1 Symphylella vulgaris | reverse complement strand
CCCCAATCTTAGCTTATTTTTTTTTATACAGTAATTTGTAAGCTGATAGCCTATATACGAAAACACGAGTTTTCTTCATTTTTAGCGATTTTGGGTGAATAAGAGTAGGCTACTATTTTTTTGTCTTTTATTTTAATATTTAAAATTTAAGGATTGTTTTGTGACATTTCACTGCTTCGCGCGGATGTTTTGTCTCCAATATCTCGTCCCCGATCAGTTCGTTCCAAACAATTGTTCCCCGAGCAATTTCGTCCCCGGCAGGGGCGTCGAGAGCCAGCACGGGCCCCCTGGCAAAAATTTTATGCGATCCCCCCAACCCGTTTGGAGGCGCCGCAGGCGAAATTTTTTTGGCATGTTAGTCAGATTTCGAGATTTTTAATATTTTTTAGCTATTTCTCTGGGGTTCCGGCACCTCCCACTTAATTTTCAGAGTTAAAAACTCCCAAACCCGGGCCCCCTTTGGAACTCCGGGCCGCCCGGAAGTTGCCCCCTTGCCCCCCCTCTCGTCGGCACTGGTCCCCGGACAACCCGTACCCGAACATCTCGTACCCGAACAATTGGTCCCCGAGTCCGTACCCAACATTTCGTATACGAGTTGTTCAGGTACATGTTGGGGACGAGTTTCTGGCATTCTGGGTATGAAATTGTGGGGACGAATTGTCCGGGGACGTATTGCTCGGGGACCAATAATTGTTCGGGTACGAGATGTTCGGGTACGGATTGTCCGGGGACGAAATGTTCCGGTGACCAAATGTCGGGTACCCCGTACGAATATTATTGTTCGGATACGAATTGTTGGGGACGAGATATTGGAGACAAAACATCCGCGAAGCCATTTCATCCCACTAGACCTCCCTCCCCCCTTTTAATTTTTTTTAGAACTGGTGCCAGCAGTGGTGTGAAGGGTGGCAAGACCGTAGAGTGCACAGACAGTACTTGAGCGCAAGGCCGCACCGCCTATGAACGCAACTTTATAGGTGCAAAATTTGCTTATACATAATTATGTAGGTTATAGGTCATTTTATGCATCTTTTGAGAGAGGAGCTTGTCCTTTCGTCATTTTATTATTACGTCCTATACAGGCTATACATTTCGTCCTACATTATTATCGTGCATGATAAAATATTGTAATAAATCACATAATTGGTACATATATAGGCTGTAGGGGACGGTATAAGATTAAGATATTTTTGGTATTTTTATTTTATGCATTTGAAATTTTGAATATGCTTTTATAACATACAACATTAGCCTATATACAGTTGTTTTACTCCCGACAGATGGTTGAACGTTCGAGTTTGCAGCAGCTACAGCATAGCACTTGCAGCGGCGCTAGTTTATACCTATTCTCGTATTATAGGCTAACATCTTTTGCATAATGTAGCAAACATGCTGCATGCTTTGCACTATCATATGCGCAGCATCATGACTGTAGATATAATACGCTTTTAATGCGAGAAGAATATTAAAAGCATTAAGCCTTTTATTAGTTCAGTAACTTATTATTTTATTAAAAAATAAAATTGTAACTTTTACTTTATTTTTGTATTGGTTCAATCTACTGAACATATTTAAACATTTTAAATTAATCTGATAACCTATAGGATTATGGATACACAATAAATTTTGAAATAATTAATAAAATAATAATATTAAAAATTAATTAATAACAAAATATATTTTAGTTCTACAGGTAAACTTAATTTATATAGACTATATTCTTATTCATTTTCTTATTTTGCGTAGGCTATATAACCTGCACCACTGCCTCCGGGCCTGCAATCTGCATACCAATTTCGATTAGGAGCCTATAGATAATTACTAATTCCTTTGCGAACGTTTTTACCTATTTGATGTAGGCTATATGCGTTGTTTTATTAAACAAAAATGATTTTATACTGGATGACTGTTTTACTATATTTTAATGTATTTCTTTGATAAATATTACCGTATTTAATTTTGATAAGAACCTATATTTTGATCCGAAAGAAATATGCAAAAATATGACTACATTATCGTATTACGATATATTATGAGGTAATTGTCATTTATTTTAATAATTTTCATATATATTTAGGGGTGGAATGGTGGATGTAAATTTAATGTTCTTAATGCAATAACCTATGAGTGGGTGACCTCCTGATGATCTATAAAATAAAATTACATTTCAATATTTTTTTCTTTATACTATTATTTTTTTTTGTAGCCTAATATACCTTTCGAATTAATGCCATGCCCAATTTCCTATGCATAACAACAATAATGTCAATACTCAAAGTAATAATGACATAGCTTATAATACGAATACTATAACGTTTAACTTGATATTTTAAAATATTCTGTCTTTGCATAAACAGTAAAACAACTGCATTTAAAATTGCAGTTGTGTCGAGAGTTGATCTATAATCTATATAGGCTATAATTATTATGCCATGCAAGTTATAAGATATAAGTTACATAAGATTTTATATAAATTATTCACATTGTTACATAAATTAACCTTCTTCAAGCGCATATTGAAAATTGCGTCATTAATAACAAGTGGACACTGCGCAGCTGAGGGATGGACCGGGATGGACATAGAAAACCTAGCATAAAAATATTCTACTGCCGGTATTATATATATATATAGGCTATTATATAATATCAAATTTTAATTATGATTTTTAAAAAATATCTCGAAGAATAAATATAACTTAGACAATAATTATTATGAGATTCAAAATATTATTGCATGTATAGCCTATATATTAACCAATTTATTTATTTAGTTTGTGGCAAAAATTATGTTTCTTATCATATAACTAGTTCTGTGGGCGAAATCGATTTTAATATAAATTAATGCCCGAATGGCTCAGAAAGTAATTATATAGCCTAATACTCACGTCAGTATATACAGCCTATATAAGTCAATTTTTTATATTTAATTATGGCATTTAAGGAGTAAAATTTGTTGTCTATAATATGGTTCGAAAGTGCATGGTAGCCTATATATCAGCTGATATCGAAGTCCCTTATTATGCATATGTTTCTATAGGGATAACAGGATCTGGATCACATTGTTATGATGCCCAATTTGTGAATAATACTGTATAGGGCCTATATAATATTATTTTGAAGAAGCATTGCTACGTAACATTAATTCTCTAATATTGGGACGACTCCTCAAAATAAAAGTTAAAGGGAGTAGCATGAAATTTATTTTAATTTTTAATGCCAAAAATATATAGTTTCGTGAATTTTGTCCAAAGGTAGGCTAACTTCAAACAGATTTAACTTAGCCCCTCCAATTAAGTTGTATTTTGCGTGGCCATAACTATAATTTAATATGAAGTCACCCCACGTGATGTATAATCATTACATAATAAGTTATACAAGGTACCGTAATTATGTTTAGGTTTACCGTAGTTGCAACAGCAGGCAGCTGCAGGCTACTGAATAAGACGAAATTTCTAACTTAAATTTATTTAAGTTATTTCTCCAAGCCTATAGACTTGGATTATAGGCCTGGGATTATTTTTAGAAAAAAACTTTATAACTTAATATTATAAGGACAAAAATTTAAATACATTTCTAGACTAAATTTTATACGAATGTTTATACTTCCTTTTAGGCATCAGATTTGTCCTTCGCATTTTTCATTCATTTAATGAATGGCTGAGTTTAAAACATTTATAGGTCCCATAGGCAAAAATTATATTTTTTAAATATAGGAATATTTTTTTACCTGGCAGCTGTCTGGTGGTCAATCATGGTTGGTTGGATCCAGCCGCTCCTCACACTGCTAAGTTGACTCGAAGTCAAGGGCTCTTCCTTTAGGCTGGTCACCGAAGGACCCCGAGGCTGCAGGCCCGAGTCCTGTAACCCAAACATGTAAGGCCTTTCTCAATCCGATCCAGAGTTCTTATTGTTCAATTATAAACAAACACCTATTTCTCTATATTCATTTAGAAAAATACTTGTTGATGTTAAGTCCCTTTTTTGATATCCTCGTTGTATAGAAACTTAGGGGGGAAAATATTAAGTTGCAACAAAAATATTCACACAATTATTTGTAAACAAACAAAATATCCAGGTGCATCTATTAAAAAAATAAACACTAGTGAATGTCAGTCTTAATCAAAAGTTGGGTGGTCTCTTTGGGACTTTTCGTTTCCACATTCAGCAGGTTCTTCTTCCTATTTTTTTTTTTTTCTAAAGGCTCAAAGTCAAACAAGTTTATAAGCCAAGATGTGGGTTTTTAGACTCTTGGGAAGTGAACAAGGAGAGATAAGTCATATAATATTATGCGAATGTGTGTGTATATATACTGCTGGGGAAAAAAAGGCTCCAAGGTAGAGTGTATCTTTTTCCGTGTCCTGTGGGCTCTCCGTTCTCCTCAAAAATGTGTCTTGGGACAAGACGACTCTTGTAATCCGATGTTTTGCTCTACCCTGCTGGGGCCGTCTGAATGCTATAAGCTCTTTTCTCTCTCTCAATAGCAAACACAGCTTTTCGGCCCTCCCCCTTTCTTCGGTAGCAGCTCAGATAGAGACCCCGCACTAGGGAAAAGTCGCACTTTCACGCTTTCCTTTTAGGATAAAAGAAAAAGTCTGAATGGTGATGCATTGAAACAAAAGTGGCTGGAAAATGCTTTTTTCGGGTCCCCCAGAAAAGGAAGGAATGGACGATTTTCTTGATAGTAAAATTTTTCGGTCGCTTTTGGAGCCGGCGCGGCAGACGTATTATAATAATTAATTTTGAAAAGCGGAGTTTCACATTCGCTTAAAACAAAGACAATTCCCAATTCAGGTTTCAATGGAGCTGAGTTAGCAAAAGTGTCCGTGTATCATGACGGTGATGGTTTTTAGCTCTTTTAGATCGATGCTGTTGGGAAAGCATAAAAGCAAACTACACAGCTTTGGAAAACTAAACTTGCAGGTAAACGGGAAATGATTGCTTTCTCTTTGGATTGGCTCCCTGAGCCCCAAGCTTATTTGTTGCCGAGGCCTCAAGAGGGGCAGGCTTTTGTTCCGGCGTAGTTTCACAGATCCCCCCAGGGCTCCTCCCCCGAGACTTACGTTCCCGGTACAACTCGCGCCTTGACTGACAAGCGTGTATCACGGCCCAACTCCGCCTATTTGCCACGCCGCCAATGATGGCAACGCGACGTTTGCTCTCAGCTCCTTTTTCGTCTCCGGTTTCCAACGCTTAGCGATATCGCTACAACAAGCAGCGGGGAGTGAACTCGGCATCATATCATTATCATGCTATTACTATTCACGCGGCGCAGACACGCAAAACACGTGCTTTTTCTTTCATACAACTGCAGCTGCATCGTGGTTGCGCTTGCCGTACGTGCATGGTGCCGACAGCGTGCAGGCTCTCACCGATAAAACGCTTTTCGCGCGCAAAACCCGGTTTTCGCGCTAACACCGTACGATGCTGCCAGCTGCAGCTAGCTTTCGGTACACTCTTTTTGCCGAGCGCCATTTTTAAATCCAGGTAAGTAACCCTAAAATAAAAAGTATAAAATAAAGATGCTCACCATATATCCAAATGTGTTCTTCATTTATGCTTATCCTTATTACTAAAAGAACTCAGTATATCCAAGAATCCAAATTCTAACTTGTTATTTAATAAAACTAAACACGAAAATAAACTAATACACGTCAGCATCACGTTTTCAAAGGTAAAGGCAGTAAAAGGGTGAAAACCAGTAAAGAGTAAACCACACGTCTAAATTCTTACGCAAAACGAGAGATATGCGCATTTGGGTTTACTGTCTGCACAGAAAAGGAGGGGATAAACCGCCAGGTTCAAAAGAATAATAGATCCCCCCTCTTGATTTTCAGGGTCAAACAGATAATCACATTGTCGCCGAACACCATAATCCCCTTTTCAGAATGGTTTTTTTTTTCCTCCTAAAAGAAATTGTAATGGACAAACTGAGGGGTGCGAGAAAAATACAGTATATTCTTCATAATTTTTTTCCTTTTTTCCTTTGCATTCAAAACATTCGTAAAATTACTGGTAATAAACATATAGTTACAAAAAATATGGTAGGTTTTATGATCAAAATGAATATAAAAATATAATAATTCACTTCTGGACTAAAGCGGAAAATATTGATACCCATAATTATTATGTTCACTTTTGAAGTGCGTTTTTTTTAGAATTCCATTTTCAGACTCCAGTTTCTGAGTATCCACGGATGGCAGACAAATATTTTAAACCATCTACCTAATCTGACCTAATCCTTTCTACCTGTTTACTGTTTAGACGACTCGTAGGTAGACTCCTCGAAAGAGCGGCTCTATGGGGGAAAAAGGCGAAATTTGGCTATTTAAGCTTAAAAATGTAAATTGCACATATATTAACATATGCTAACATATATGTTATTAACATTTTAAAGATTAAATAGCCAAATTTCGCCTTTTTTTCATCCATACAGCCGCTCTTTCTAGGAGTCTACCGACTCGTAGCCTACTTTTATTACACTAACGTGTGATGATAGCCTATAATACGGTACCGATTTAAGTCATATGTGTAAGCTTACCATTTTAAAATCGTATAAAAATAAATGCTCATAATTATAGCCTAAGTTATTACCCAATTTTCATGCAATTCAACTAAAACAATTCTGCTTTTACTCGTACAGTATTTTGCATTTTACATTATTTTCTTCACAGAATAAAAGACGTGAAAACTTTTTATAACTTGCGACAAAATGTTTACGGTACTAATTTTCTTATTATTTTCAGTCCCTGGCGCCGCAAGAAATTTGTGACAATAAAGTATAAAAAGCAAACTTTTTTTCTAATAATATGATATATTTCTTTCCGATATATAAAAATTCCGTATCCAGCAGTTATTTTTTCGAAATCTTTTCCTGTTTGCCGAAACTTTTGGGAATTTGCTTGTCCCTACAGGCCCCATCGTACAACGGTGCAGCTTGCGAGCGCGAAATGTGTGAAAGCTTCCAAACATTTTCGAAAACGCGCGTCGGCATTCGGCGCTTGCTCGCTCTCTGTTTTCTAATATAAGTTATTAGCTTTTTTCTTTCGAAATAAGGGTTTATAAACATCGCTTTCACCGATTTAAATAAAGGTAAGATAGTTATTAATTTAGTTTTAATTAATAATTTTGACCTCGCTCTAACTTGTCGGTGCGTGTCATGTATTTTTCTATGTATTTTCATTGTTTTCTTTCTTGTAATAAGTTTGGTTGAGAGAAATAAGTTTAAATTTAGTTTTTAACTTTTTAAAGGTAAGTTATATAGAACTGTATAAAATTTATAAGAAAGTGTCACTTAAAACTTTAATTATTCTATTGAATGGATATGGTGTGAAGTTTAACTCAACTGAATTTAGCCTATAACTTAGTTATAACATTTATAGCCTACTCGTTAGTTAGCATAAAGTTTTTTTTTTATTAATCATATAAGTTGCAATAAGAGAATGAAATATTTTATTCAAAATGTTACAATTTTAAAAATCTAGTTGTTTATAAAATCATGAAAGATGTTTCAATGATGTTTCGAATGCTTCTGTGAAAAAGTTATCGAAAAAAATTTGTTCACATAAAAATTATTAATTATGAGATGTAAACTTATACATTTTATTTATAAAATAATATTTTTATTTTTAAAAATTGAATATATTTTTAAGGTCTGGTCTGGACTTTCTTCAATTATATATAAGTTAATTTTATGGTATCATATAAAAAAAAACAATGGTAGGTTATTGAATATATTTTTAAAGTCTGGTCTGGACTTTCTTCAATTATATATAAGTTAATATGGTATCATATAAAAAAAAACAATGGTAGGTTATTGAATATTAAGTTTTCATTTATTTTTAAAAAATAATAAGTAATCAAAAATAAAAAGTAATCAAACAATTTTTTTCATAAAATCAATACTAAGTTTTTATAACATGCAGATCAAATTCTAAAGAATATTAGAAACCTTTTTCAATAAGAGAAGTCTGTGAGCACTATCAAATTATACCGTAATTAACCCGGGCTTGCAGTTTTTGTATAGCTGAATAGAGAGGGATAATCTTCCACCGGTTGCAACGATAACGATCACAATCAGAGGGATCACAATAGGTACGATCTTCACATTTCCAGCAAGATGTTTCTTTTGCCTCAGGGAAGGATTAACACCTCCTATAGAAAACAATAAAGCACATGAAATTAATTAAATATTGATAATTTGCACATACTGATGGCACCATAGAATTCGGAACACCCGAATTAATAAGTTTAGGTGAAAATTGCATTCCAATATTCCGTCTAGAACCGGAGATACCGATTATTACATATATCGTCAGTTTTTCTCCTGTTGTAAAATTACTATGTAAAATTCGGTATCTCCGGTTCTAGGCGGAATATTGGAATGAAATTTTTACTTAAACTTATTAATTCGGTTGTTTCTGAATTAAATAATTACAACACTTTCCTTCTTTGTTGCAGTAACTTTTATTTCTTAGTTGAATTCATTAGTAACAAAGAGCGTTACATATTACGGAGGCCAACGCACTCCATCCTCAGACGCGACAACTGCTAAGTGTCAAATCTTTGTTACTAATGAATTCGACAAAGAAATAAAAGATACTGCAACAAAGAAGGAAAGTGTCGTAATTATTTTTAAGTTATAAAGTCGGATTCCACTCATCACAGAGAATTGAACTTATAGTTATAGGCCTATAAGTTATACCGTAAAAAGTTCGTAATTATTTAATTTCGGAATATTGACAAGTGACAACATAGAAGTAAATATATTTTATAAAGTTTGCCACAAAAAACTAATAAGCTATATCATACCATCAGGCTCTAGCCTATAATGCATGCACTGTATACAATTTATTCATAACTGATATTTGCTTTATTATTTATTCCATTTCTTCATAAATCTAATTCTAATAAGAATCGTATAATTTAACATGCCGCAATTGTCAGTATATACATTTGCTTTTTTTTACTATCTTTTTGTGAATGTTTACTTTGTGGAGATGTATAAAAGTTTCTGCACTCTATAAAAAATGCAAAATTGAAAATTGTCTCCGAAAGATGTAACGGTGTGAAGACTCCGGGTGTCTGCCGATGGTTCACTGTTTACCTTTTTTTAGCCATATAAACTTAGAGCAAAAATAGTCTGACGGTAAACAAAACAATGAATTCCTTTAAAATATTACGAGATTCCAAAGTAAAAGATTCCAGAGCTAAAGATTTCAATCAATTTTACTGAGAAAGACATTTTCCGCAAACACAATAATAACGGCATCAACAAGGACAAGTTTTAAAAACCTCGAACATTTGAAAGCAATAAATCAAAACTTTCTTGCGATAAATAGAAAGTTTTCTCTGTTCCCCCTTTTTTGTGCGGTTTTCAATGATCAGGTGATATAATTTTTACCTGTAAGGAGAGTAATAGTCGGTAAGAGACCCAACCATATCGTAAACCAATTATGGTATTTTAAACAGACCAGCCCCATCCAGAAATAACCTCAATAAATCATTGTTCGAGCCACAGGTACGTAGCGGTTAAATAGAGAAAAGGGTAATTCCACATAATCCAATTACTACAATACCAACATACATTTCGTCTTTCAGCTGCGGTTTCAACCCTTTGTTGCGGATTGAGTTATTTTCTCTTTTTGTATAAAAAAACCCCGAAGTCAAACAAGTTGGTTAACATTATTTTGCGGCCTGAAAATAACAAATACTCAGTAAAAGATTGTGTGTTTCGGTAGTTGTTTTGTATTTGTATATGTCCAAAGAAGAATTTATTTGCTTGTCGGCTTATTATTTTTGCAACTTAGGCTAAACACCAGCAAATGGCAGGACGGTGGTGAAATCCCGGAATTTCGCAATTCCGAGAGCTTATTCTTAAACTCTGATGCGGCAATCAATTCACCTATTTACCAGGAATATAGATTCCTGGCTTCAGTGATAGGCTATAGGCAATATGAAACTTGATAGTCTAAATCTAAAATATAGAAAACTATATAATACCTATATAAAGTTGAACAAGAACTGCCGAGACCACGTGGCCACAATTTCTACAAAGAGGGATAAGCTCAATGAAAAAACAGAATGATTAATTTGTATGATTACAAAAAAAACTCAATTATTGTATAATTAGCCTATACCGGTATACCGTAGCATAATTTGGATCAAACTCGAATTTAAGTTTAATGCCAGATTGGGTCCACACGTTAAGATCCCCATTCTTAAGTTGGTCAGGACGGATAACTCGCCATCCATTAATGCTGCCAAAATCTACAACCTTCTCCCACCTAG
>JAQGBM010001668.1:0-10287 GCA_034698405.1 Symphylella vulgaris | reverse complement strand
AATCCCGACATGTCGATTGCTGCAAGCAGCATTCGGGATTTTCATCTGTCGGGATTTTGGTCTGTCGGGATTCTGGGCTGTCGGGATTCTGGGGTGTCGGGATTTTGGCAGTCGGGATTCTGGGTGTCGGGAGTTTGGGTGTCGGGATTCTAGAGTAAACCCGCAGTCATATGGAATAAGAACGAATTTGTCTTCACTATCATCGTTTTATCATGATAAACTCAAATTTGAGAAATAGTGTGCGTGCATTCGTATTAAAATGAATACAAATTCATGCGCACAAAATTCTGCGTAATAATATTAGATAATAAGTTTTAATAGATTTTCTTACCGTTAACGACTAAGCTGGCAGTGTGTTGCACCGAAGCAGCGGAATTTCGGACGATGCACGTGTAATTTCCCGAATGGTCCGGCTTCAGGTTGTTGATTGTGAGGGTACTGGTGAACTCGTCCATGTCCCGAACATTTACGTCTCTGTCCCCTCCCAGGGGTTTGTCGTCTTTTTCCCACCGAAAAAGAACAGGCAGGTCGCCCCTAGTGATGTAACAGTTTGCCCGGACTCTTGCACCTTCGACAAACTGATCGCCTTGAAAGCTGAACGGAACGACAACTGGAGGAACTGAAAAAAAAATCCAAAATTTTGAGTTAAATATAAAATTTTACTTTTTGTTTTTTTTAGTCCCGGTTAGGAAGTTAAGGGTTCAACCGTCGGAAGAAGAATAATAAAAGTATGGATACAAGAAAAAAAGAGTCGTCATTTTCCCTCTCACATCTGTTCTGAAGGGGAGGGGAAAAAGCACGAGTGTAGAGATGAAAATAGGATAGTCTCATTTTCTTACATTCCTATTTTCTTCTTCAGTCGACGGGTGAACCCCTTTTCCATCGTTGAAAAGGGGTTTTTAGCTTTTAAGGTGGATTACTCTTTTAGTGATTTTATGTATAAACAAATATTAGGCTAACAGAAATAAAAATACCGGCCCCCGAAGATTATTAGAAAAGTATAGAAAAAATTAAAAAGCCAAATATACTAGGCTCTAGAGGACATTAATCTGCATCATTTGACACCAATATCAAGAGTTTATTTACGTTTAATTACGAGTATACGTCATGGTAATACGGCTAAAGAGTAACTGCTGCTTGAAGGAGTTACCCTAACCCAGGGTATACTTAATGAGATGGGGGTAGTGCGGAAAGCAGGCGCCATCTTGAATTGTAGCCATTTTATGCTTATCAACAAGCGCGAAAAAGAGAAAGAGTAGGTACAAATTTAAAGACGCCATTTTTTACCTTTTAAATTATCGCACAATTTTAAGCAGAAACGAGCCGATTTTCTTACCTCCTGAATTTCTAAATTACGGAAATTATACATGCTTTCGAAATATTTGAGAAGAAATCGCAGTAAAAACCAAGATAAATATTCAAAACAGTTGCCATTTTTCGGTTCGAACACGAAAAGCACAATGGCTCCACAGATTACCCTCCAATTTGGCTTGCGCATGCGCGTGTAATTGAACTTGTGATTGGAATTCGTCCGCACTACCCCTTCTCTCATTCAGTATACCCTGCCCTAACCTATCTTAAACTGCAGAATTTTTATAGCACGGCTCGTGTAAATGGATTTCCCTTTTTAAGAAGATGAACTTTTTTTGTTGTACTTAAGTTATAGTGATTTTGAAAATATTTCATTAGATTAATGCTTGAAAAACAGCCCAAACCAACAAACCCTGTATTCAATCATATCTATGTCAGAAAACACTCTGTTTGAGTAGTGTTACGTCAAAGGCAATTTACGTTCAAGGCTTTTTACCTTATTACCCCGGCTTGCCCAGACATAGCAGCAATAGAACCAAGAGTAGCAGCAACATTTAAACAATAAAATACAAGGGTTGTAGATCTTGGTTTCAGAGATGATCAGAGAATGAATGAGGCGGGTTATACAACCCGCGTTCTCGGAGCACAAGTATAAAACATCGTAATGCACCCCATTACTGAATACGTATATTCGACCAGAATTCGATTGTTCTCCTATTTTACTACCAATTTCTCCGAAATAACTATAGGCCTATGTATAGAAATAAAATAGTAAATTGGTTTGTTTTTTCCAATTTCCCTCCTTTTTTTAAAGAATATCTATCCGCCCTCTGCTGCATTTTAAGTTAATGTATTATAATATTATGTTTAAAAAAAGGATAAAAAATCATTTCCAAATCATATTATTATAAGAATCACAAAAATATAAAGTTAAATTAAAGCTGAGATAAATTATATTAAATTTTTTAGATAAAAAAAAATGAAGACCAAAACTCTTGTGTTTTCTTAACTTTTTTTTTAAGGGGTTACATCTCAAGTTTTCGCGCCAAAACACATGCATTTTCAAATTAAGTTATTCGAAAAAATTTGTTTTGGCGCGAAAACTTGAGATGTAACCCCTAAGTCCATGATGCGGAATACCCATAACGAAATTTGGGTTATTTTCTGTGCATGACCACACTTTTTACAAGCTATGAAATTTAATAAAAAAATATACCTTAGGAAAGCTCAGTTATTCTTGTGTAAATGTCATGTTTATTTCTTAAAATATTTTTTAATATTTTAAAATAAATTTTAAAGCAAAAAAAAAAAAATTAAATGTATGGCGCCTTTATTTTTTATTACTTTTTTTGAGAAAAAACTGTAGCATGGTCTTTTCTAAAAATTATTTAAAAATATTAAAATACATTTTAAGAAAATATGACATTTACCGATACCAATAAGAATAACTGAGCTTTCTTAAGGTATATTTTTTTATTAAATTCCAAAGCTTGTAAAAAGTGTGGTCACGCACAGAAAATGACCCAAATTTCGTTGTGGGTTTTCCGCATGGACCTAATAATGTAAATAAAACAAATGCAATTGTTTTGAATAATTATGACCAAAACTCTTGTATTTTCTTAACTTTAAAATCTAAATATCTCGGTTCTCAGGCAACGTATTTTCATGTTTCTTATACCTTTGGAAAGGGTTTTGATTCGCCTTTAACATAGGATTAACTTATGGGAGAAGAGGATAGAGGTCTATAAGGTTCAATGGCCAACGGCACACTATATGCATATTGTTTCCAAATATATAGCTGGTTGATAAAATTAAACGAGTTGAATAAATTAATTTGGCAACATGAAATCTCTGTAAAAAATCTCGCTAAAAACTTTTTTTTCGCATATTATTATAATATATAAGCTGAAGCATATATTATAATATATTATATACGCTACACATTAATTAAGATTAAAGGGTTATTCTTCTTCTATGAACATAGATTGCGGGGCGCATTATACTGATTAAATTATTGGACGTATATTATAGGCTACGGTACGGTGTATAAGGCTAATTAGATAATAATAAATGCTTCTGTGTGATGTAAAATGTTTAATGGGTAGGAGCTTCCAATGAAATATAGTATCAGACCGCCATCCAGCATGAAGACTATATAATATACATTGCCGGTATACTAGGCCTATAAGCCTAGCATATTTAGGAAAGGCTATGCATTATACCGTAACAAATCACCAGGGGCGTCGAGAGCCAGCACGGGCCCCCTGGCAAAAATACTATGCGATCCCCCCAACCCCTCTGGAGGCGCCGCAAACGAAATTTTTTTGGCATATTAGTCAAATTTCGAGCATTTTAAAGAATTTTTAGCTATTTCTCTGGGGAACTGTCCGTTTCAATTTTGAATATTTTGAAAGTGAAAAAAAAAAAAACTTTGTACGGTACCGTACTTCCCCTGATAATATAAAGTTAGGCAAACCATAATCACTCAAAAGTAATAAGGAGAAGCCCAACTTTGAGAAATGAAGGGGAAATCGAGTGAGTTATCTATACAGTACAATACTCATAAGCAGAGAATGATTATTTATCATTCTATCCTATCTGGTAACTCTCTCTTTTACTTGTTTGTGAGTAGTAAATTTTCTACGAACAGTGGAAAATATAAGGGGATTGGATCGCGAATTTAAAGGTATCAAGAAAATTCTGAAATTTTTTCTAAGGTAGAGTAAACCCTATCTAATGAGATTTCAGAATTAAAAATGATAGGTCACCGAAGAAATTCCGGAGATTAATAGGTTTTAAAGTTGAGTTATAAAGTAAAATATTTTGACTTGTGAGTAAAATATTATATTATGTTTTCGTAATAACTGTACTATAATTTTTTTTTCAGATCACACTGTCAATTTTGTCTCTGATTTTTCGGGCCCATCCATCGGCAGTTGCTTATATACATCGTATAAAATCCCCAGACTATAGTAACTTAATCATGATACGGACCCCTGAGAATATTGTTAAAATTAAAACTAAGAAAGTATAAACAGTAGGCCTATAGTATAACCCTCCAGAATTTATGGCCAAAGTTATACTATCGTGTATAACTTTACTATAACTAACGACCATGGTCTTAAGAATGGTCTATTATAACTTTATAACACGTACGGAGTACAACATATCACACGACTGCCTAATATAATACTATCCTTTCCTCAAAATTGAAAGGAGCTGGATGAGATATTATCTCATAAATACCATTAAGAAATTAAGCTAGCTCGCAATACACTATAACATCATAAGATGTAAATGCTTTAAGAACCTAAAAGTAAATAATTAACCTCGCGAGAAACATCATCTAATCACGCAAACTACATAATACTCTAATATTATAATGTTAGATTAAAACTATGAGGAACAGCACTTAATATTCGCCTCCAACTTATAGGCCTAACGATAAGACGTGGAATTATCATATTATACGTAACACTGGGCCAATTCCCACAGAGATATGCGAGTATATAGGTCTAGATAGTGTTTATGGACATGAACGTGGTGATAAACTTAAGAGTTGCTGTAGAGCTTCGCCCTTAAGATGTATATGCTGGCATAAATAATAAACTATATATGATCAAAACGGTCCAGCGAATTCTTGAAAGATTTCTGTGCAGTAAGTTACGCAGGAGAAGCAGCCGAAGATGTACGGTTGTTGTTGGAATATTAATTATTTGCGGAGCCCAACGACAACATTCTTGCATGCTCCAATGAGTGATAAACATATATAAGAATGTTAGGCTATAAGTTGCTGGTATTTTTGTGTAAGTCGTTTATCTTAGAGTGCCAACGTGTAACTTTTATGGTGAAACAGCCCGTAAGTTCTTTTTATATAAGTTATTATCGCACTGTCAGCACATACATAAAAATGTCCTCGGTGTATATAAGTGTATAAGTACGTAGATCGTGGACCTAATTCGGAAGTGCGAAATATGCTTATTTTTGTATATACGAGGGGCGTTTCATAAGTCATGCGAAAACATAAAAATATTAAAAACCAATCAAATTTTTGAGAAAATCAAATTTTATTTTTCAATATAATCTCCTTCCGCATCGATACATTTCAACCATTTTGATTTCAAGGACTCGATTCCTTCGGAATAAAATAATTCGTCCTGGTCCGCAAGGAACTTTTCCACAGCCTCCTTGACTTCTTCGATTTTGGTCTTCCACTCCTTGGGTCATCTTCGATGTCAGTTTTACCAACTTTAAATGCACCTATCCAACGGTACACTTGGGACTGAGAAAAGGCATCATTTCCGTACACTTTCACCAAATTTTGGTGGATTTCTTTAGCACTGGTACCTTGGCGATAAAAAAACCGAATCACGTGTCGCTGCTCCAAATGTGTATTTTCGACAGTATCTTCCGATTTGGAATTGACCTCCGCGTTTCTCTTCGATCGGCCATTTTTTTATGATAAATTAATTTTCCCGCCAAAATCGATTACTCTTTCCGGGTAGGTACGTATTTTTAACATAGAGTTGATTTAAACTAGATTTTCGCACGAATTATGAAACGCCCTGTATAGTATAAGTTTTAATGTTTATGTGAAACAAAATACGTCTAAAGATAACCGTCGAATCGTTTATTTTGGTTTTAAAGGCTTAGTTCAATCAGGGTCAGAAACTTATAGAAATAAAGCATGTTACAGTATAAATTGGCATGAGTTTCAATTTGTACTTCCGTATAGCCTATACGTAGAGAAATTGGCGTAATGATATATCTTAAAATGCAGGGCTTGTCATGGTTAGGTTGACTATACTGTATACAAAGACAACAACAACACTTTACAGTACCGCGTAGGTGTTAGTTCAAATCTTACTCCAGATCGGTCCAACGTTTGAGGTTCAATTTCCTTCCGCGATCCTATAAGAATTTCGGGGTGAGAGAAAACTCTGATGAGAGTTTCAAACCGGTCGAGGTACATCTGTGTAGATTCCCTTGCCCTCTGCACAACGAAGTGTCATAACCCGTCTATACGAAGTGGCCCGGGATTTGAATTTATCCTAGGCTATAAGATAATATGACCAGGGAAACTTATTACCCTTTACATACCGTAATTAAGGGTTCTTTAACGTATAGAGAAAAGGATCTTATTTAAATCACATCTGAAAGAGCCACCACTTAAGGAATTTAATTACTCACCCAAAATTTCTTACCAGCATCGGGCTCTTAGCGGGGTACTGGGGCTGGTATAGGCAAAGTTATAAGTACGTAGGCTAAATAAATACTTATAAAAAGTGCCTTTAGAAGCGGTTTTGAATTATTCGCTGTAAGGACTGAATCATCAATTAAAAAGTTAATAAAAACAAGGAAGTTAAATACTGTAATTTAATGTTAATTTTGATGACCAAGGCTTTACGGTGCTGGTGTTAGTGTTACAATTGGATGCATACCACACTTGGATTAATCCTACTCGGGCGAGGCTATAGTTCCCCGCGAGGCCAAGAAAAAACGATCTCCCTTATACCTGATCGTACTCTCACTACCACACTGTTCTGTGCTCACTACCAAGTAAAACTTGAACATGAAATCAAATCACTGAATAACTTAAGAGTAAAACCGCGGTGACTCGTTTGGTTTATTATACGACTCTTACGTATACGCAGTATTAAAATATTAAAGTAATGAATAATACAGTATGTATTACTTCCATGGTTTGTAAGGCCTACCGCATTATTATAAGGGAAGGGAGAAATTAATATAATTTCGTTATCGAGGATATCTTTATTAGATTGCCAGCTTTGACAGTGGTGGCGGACTGGCGGTAGCTTACTTGCTTCAGAAGCCAGCCCTAGTGGTTAGTTTTAGTGCGCTAGCTTGTGGAAGGCGAAGGTTTTACTGTGTAGATCCCCTTTCTCTATGAGGGTACTAAAGAACCAATAAGTCAAGTTGACGTCCCCCTGGTCAAATTAATCTCACTCCGCCGTCGGGTTATGACTTACGACATTCATTGTAGCTCTCCAGTATGATTTTAAACAACAATAAAACAATCTAGTCTAACTTACAGCCTGGGTCTATTATCCATGGTAGGCTGGTAGACTCATGCTTATATCAGAAATAGATCTATTTCTGATATTAGGCCTACTGATAGTCTACGCTACGGTATAAAAGAAGTAGGCTTTCTGTCGGGGATTGCAAGCGTAGGTAGAGTGGAGGCGGGATAATGTAAATAAAAGAAAATTGTACCATTTGTTTGATTAGCCAAATTTATAAACCTCGCCATGTCATTGAGCGACCCCGAAGGTCATAACCCGAAGACGTAGTGAGATATAATTTAATTAGGCCTAGCCTGTGACATGACCAGGGGAACCTTAGTACCTTGCCACTAACATTTTAAAGGGTATGATCTCTGACGTAAGGCTAGGTGCATGCGAGAGCTTTTTGAGATGCTTTGCGCTGAGCTTTTATTTTTTATTAGCCAGTTTTTTTGGGGATATTACTGAATTTTTAGCCGACTATCTTTTCGGTCTATTGAGTATTGACTACGTTACGTCCAAGGATTGAGTCGGCAAATCGGAAAAAAACTGTCGATCAAAAATCGAAGCACAGCTCAGCCCATCTCGAAAAAGCTCTCTCGCGTGTACCTAGCCTAAGGATAGCCTGGCTTTTAACTAAGGCTTATCGACTTATCGATATTAATTTTCATTTCTCATAATAATTATGTTGAATATTGCCTAATACCACTATGATTATTATTAGGGATTCTTTGTATGAACTGTATGAAGGTAGTATTTTCTGCATACGGCCTTGACTGTTAAACATCGAGGTTGAATCCCAACAAAAGATTTTGTAATTCCCAATTTTTTTGTGTTCCTGTTACCATGACTCCTAGTGACCAAAAGGCAAAAAAAAAATCGCTATTTTTATTCTGAACTATAAAATACGTAAACAAAAAATTCGATAATATTTCTATTGTCCGGGTTTGTAAGTAGTATCGAAAAATGTTGAAGTGCGTGTTACTTAGGACACTTTTCAACTTTTTGATGTGCTGATGTCTAATGTGAAGTTATTAGTAACTTAAAATAGAAAATTGTACCCGTACGTGTATGTTAATTTATAAGACCGTACTTTATTATTTATTTATAGGACGATACAGTAATTCCGTCATCTTGTCCGGATGTCGTTAATTGTACGGACCCAGCCTACGTCCAGGTTACCAACACGTGCCTCTGCTTAAAGAAACGTAAGCTTAAAACGGAGTTTTTTAAAGATTTTTGATCGTGGATGACCGGCTGGTATAGGAAATTCCATATTAAAAATGAATGAGTATCAAGAAAGTAGTCAATTTTTTTTCATATGATCATAGAGTAAACCCATTGAATTAGAGTAGTGGAGGAAGAGAAGGTCTCATAGCCGTCGTATGGGAGAGAACGTTACCATGCACCTGTTCATGTGGCCGCCATATTCCAGAAGATGATTGAAAATGCGTGCTGCGTGGTGTTGGAGGAAAGAGTGCACGCTCGCTGGCACCATATTCCCTCCTCATTATAGAAAATGCATGCTTGGAAAGAAAAAAGTGTATGGTCACGCTGACTTTCACTTCCTTCTCACCTCTAATTTAATGGTAAACCTTTCTGATGAGATTTTCTTAACTTTAAAAATGTCGGTCACCGCTGAAATTCGGGAGATATTATGTCCCATCAGAAGTTTATATGCAGTATTATCATGGAGCAGCTCCATGGTAATATAGGCTGCAGCTTTGGAAGAGCGAATATTTTATGCAACTTTAGAACCAAAATTCTCGGGAATTTCTTCGGTGACGTAACATTTTAAAACCTGAAAACTCAGCGGAAGGGTTTTTCTCTATCATACTGTAGACAGTAAAAATTTCACAATTTTTCTTGATACTTTCGATTCACGATCCAACGGCCTTAAAATTATGAATTTAAAACAAAAAATAAGTTCCCTCTTTCCTAACATAACCTTGCGATTACGGAAGTTTAATTTTTTAGAGTTATTATTATAAAAATAAAAAAAAACTAATAGGCTACAAACATATGTTTAATAAACATGTTTTAATATTATTTTAATAGAAAAATTATGCAAGCCCTGCCTGGATGACATAGAATGCTACGATGCCGCGGATGCAGACAGTACCGACAGATATTACTGTATTGACAAGTGGTGTCAGCCCGAACAGGGTATTTGCAAAGGTAAATAAAGTTAATCTATTCGCAAAAACTTTGCTCTAATGGGTTTTTGTTTGTGACATCATTAAATATTAATGTATTTACATAACTTAGTCTAATATTAATGGTTGGGGGTTACGAAGGGCTTAATATTATTGTTAACGAATAATTCGAAATAATTTTGTTTTAGGTACAAGGCACGGGGATATCTGTTTCGTAGATGCAACTTGTCGGCTTTTCGATAAAAATACTATATGCAATGGTGGAAAATGTTACTGCGGGCGGGGCACCCTGTATGCCAAAGATGGAAAATGTCGGAAAGCTGGTAAGATGTTTGTAAGATCGGTCTTTAAAGGGGGCTTGAAGGTTGCGCGCTTGTTCCTGAATCTAAGGTTTTTCGGTTCAAATTCCGGTTAAGCCCTTGTATTAAGAATTTTGGGTGATTGAAAATATGAAATTCTTAAAATGGCAGCTTTTCCGGATGAGAGATTAAATCGAAGTCGAAGTGTAGATCTCCTTTAATGCTCTCTGTACTTAAAAGTCCGCTTCAAAAGTGGAAGGTAGTAGTAGTACCCTCCCAAGTAAAATTGGCCTAGGCCCTAAGAAGATGGTGAAAGCTAATCCCTTGACTTCCGTGTTTAGTCTCAGTAGCGGAAATAAGCAGAAGATATTAAAGGGTCGCCGGAATAGCACCGAACGACTTTTAAGTTTGCCAATTTTAACTTCGAACGGGTAATTTCGAAACAAATTCGATAAAATCGAATAAATTCCGACACAGAATAATTCTCTGATTTATTCT
>JAQGBM010001667.1:0-10288 GCA_034698405.1 Symphylella vulgaris | reverse complement strand
AAATCACGTAAACTTTTTCTTATACTTAATTAACCTATACTAAGTTATTATTGTGTTTTAAATGCTTGTTACTGTAACTTATTGTTTTGCCAAGTCTATAAGCCTTGATTTAATACGGGTATTATGTCCCTGATGATTATGTAAGATTTAATAATTTTTAGTAAGTTACTGGTGAAAGAGAGAGAGGACCTGTCTGGAGAGAGTATATGTTACGGTAATCCATTTTTTCTCAACGTAAATTATTACACCGGGTATTTTGTAATAAACCATATACTTATTAAATTAATAGTATTACTTAACCGATTCGATGAAATTCTACGGAAATATTGTTTTTCCATACCGTATTACGCCGTACTCTCTCCCAGGCTCTATTGTAGTTATTTGAGTTTGCCATTATCTCTACAGCACCAGTTAGCTTAGTTTGCAAAATTGCCCTATAACTAATTACCGGTATTATTTTACTTATGCTACTTAATTCGCCAAATGCACCCAATTCTGGTGTTCTATAGCTAAATTAATTGAATACCTTTGTCCGAAGGCAATTTAGATCAGAGATTATACAAAATTTAGAGTCAGTGTTTCCCAAAATAGAAATCTTAAACTTTATTAAAAGCCGCCTTATACTTAAAAGAGTAAGAAAAACTCTAAAATAAAGTTGGCACATTCCTCAAGAGAGTTTAATTTGATTTAAACTAAACAAGTGCCTTACACATTCCCTTGTTTAATTTTTTTTTAAACTTGTCTATGACTACGAGTACCGTTTATTGTAATAAAAAAAACTTCCAAAGATCAATATCATTTTGGAAATGAGAAAAATAATAATACTCGTATATATTGGGAACCACTGTCTGTCTAATATAAAGAGAACAATGACAAAGAAAATGCAAATTTGTCATTTTTCCTCTTTCATTTTAAGAACAATTTTTCACGCGTAATAACGGATGAAATAAAACAGAATGTTTTTTTCTCTTGGATGAACGTCAATAGAAAAAATACAATAATATCTTAAATATATAGTGTAAGTTAATCTTAGGTAATTTTGAAGATATGTGCAAATTTCATAATATAGAGTGCGTAAAAATAAAAGAAAAAATTCATTTAGAAACTAGTCTATGTAATAATGTCGTGTATAATATTATTCTACTTTATGATTGCACTATTATAAGTAAATTAGACGAAAATTTTTATTTCTTTTCATCAATAACGCTTCAAAGTTTTTAATTTTACTTTCATTTCTCGCAAAATGTATTAATCGACTTGCTATAAATGGCCTTGTTGTTAAAGTATAGATTAATAAAAATTCCTTCTTAAGAAATTTAACTTAAAACGTCTTCAAGTTTTTTTTTGGTCCTCTATTGATCGAGTAGAGTATATAATACTCCGGATCGAGTATATGGAAGCACTTAATTTATTTTGGTTATTGATGACAACATTTTTTCTTTTAGAAAAGGGTATTGGAGAAAAAAAAAACTTATTTGACGGAAAGTCGTTTTTTATACCGAATAAATGCGGGTTAATGGGTTATTTTTAGAGCGGGTAGTACATAACCTTATCTTATTAGTTATTAACTTGTGCACGCAACAAAGAAATACATTCTTGAGAAACTTAAGTTATGAACATTAGAATTAAGTGTAAACTGGACTACATACTATAAACATTGCATGAGAGCTGGAGAAGTCTGAATAGAGTCTGGATCTGAAAAATAAATTGAATCTCTTTGGGTACGGTATTTTTAATACAGTACATGGAGATATTTTTACAATATGTATACATACCGCCTGGTCCGCAAGTTACGCAGAGGAGCCTATAGGTGTTCGATCTTTGCTGCTTAATTCTAGCAGGGTGTTACAAATTCCCTTACAGTTATTTAGTTATGATTAAAAATCTCCAGAAATAATTATTTTATTTAAAAAAATGTATTTTACATTTGATTCCGACTAAAATAAATAACTTTATGGATATTCTGCTGTCTGAGACTTATAATTGTTAAATATATGTATTTGTAACACCCTGCTTGAGTTAACCAGCGAAGAACACCTAGGCTCCTCTGCGTAACTTGCGGACCAGGCGGTATAATGACATTTACATTGACAAACAGATAAGATGAAATGGGTTTTTCTCAAGAGATGCACGTAACGCCTACGGGGACACCTCGATGAAACCACGAAGACAACGCCAACGGGAGGTCCCACAGTGAGTCACAGCAGACGAAGCCCATTAGGTCCATCCAATCCTCCGGACCGGGTACAGGGCTGAGAGAAGCACAGACGTGCCCCAAAGTAATAGAAGATAGGGGGGACGAGCCCGTCCCTGAGAACTTTCCCTCGTTTCAGCCTCCAAAGTAGCTGGATTACAGGAGCACGCCACAGTTCCCAGCATCAATGATGGATAATGAGTTTTATGTTTTTTTTTTTGCTCATACGCTTCCGAACCTAAAGTTTTTGTTAGTATTCGCCCTTGGGCTAAACTCGGGCTCCTAAATTTCAAAACAAGGCTTCAGTCTTTTCGCTAGGCAAAGGCTTCCTTTTCATCCAACTCGTCTATACCTAGGCTATATAACAAGTATATGAAGTCCATATACTTATTAAGTTACCTTCTTATAAAGTATACCCCAATTCATCCTCGGAAAAAATATGCCCCCAGGTTTTTTTCCCCAAATCCGATACTTACCAGAAAAACTCAATAGCCATTACGAAGTGTAACTTACAACAATATAATCTTAGGTCTGGGATTTACAGCTCCTCACGCATATCATATTGCAAATAAGAATTATCACCTGCCAAAATTTCACACTGAATTGCAGATTTTAAAAAAAATCTACAAAACATAATGATTGTGCTACTAAGGCTATAAAAGCACAGCGAGGGTATTAAGCATCCATAGGCAACTTACACGGGCAATAGGGTATCAGCCTTCGAAGAGCTGATAAATATTTTGAATATTTTCCATACATTAGGCCAGCATTAGGCTATTAGCAATATGATTTACTAAATATGGGGCAAATTCGCGTCCATATTCTTAGATAAAAATGTAAAAAAAATATTATACACATACAGGTTACCTGGCCCTGAGCCAAACGTAAGGAGGTAACGTGTGTGGATATACATTTTTGTCTAAGAATATGGACGCGAATTTGCTCCATTGTTCCACAATACCCCAGTTTAACATAATATCATCCGAAAGTTTTCGATAATTTTTTGTATCCTAAAATTCTGACTTAACGCCCAAGTTAGAACCATGCACCCTGGAGATCTGTAAGTTACCCGGTGGATACTGTTTAAAAATAATGACAAATACGATATGATTTTATTATTATTTTTATAACTGTTAATTATTTTAATCCTCTAATGCAGTTATAACTTTATTGGTATAATTTACATTAACTATTATAATCCATTTAAACATTATAATTATTAACACATACACTTTGGCAGTATGTTATTGTAATATTTTTTTCTCAAAACATGCCCAGCATGTCTTATTAATATTCTTATATAATTTTGTACTGTATAATCATTTTCATAATACAATATTTTGTTGCAGATTCACATTTAAATTTTTGCAACATTATATTACCGGTTTGTAACTTATTACGGCATCATCACTGGATTTAGCCAAATTTACACAATTAATTACTATAAAGCTACTGTACTGTATATGGGTGACCATTAAAAAAACGTAGGCTGCAAGTCTAAGGTAGGCTATTTAAATGTTCAATCAATTATCCGTAATAGCATCAAAAACTTAAATAAGTTAATAATATTGTGATATTTTCGAAAGAAATGTTAAAAATAATTATATGTAGTCAACACTGCACAGTAAGAATTTTGTAAGTCATGTTGTACGTAAAAAGTTCCATAGCAGGAGAGTTTTCCCTACGGTCAATCTACAGTTATATTATATCTTTGTTTTAACTTATATCTATGGATATTTATGTATAGGCTACGTTTTTTTGTTATACGGTACTGTAAAATTTTGGGCAGTAAATAAACTAGCTGCATGGTCTCTGTCAAACTAACGTTAACGGTATTTTATTTTTTTACGGTATTTTGTTTCTTTTTAATACCTGAATTCATTTGTATTTGAATTCGTCGTCAAAATAAAAATTATTAAATTAAGAGCTGTCTGTGCGACCTTTTAATTTCTACATAATATACAAGACGGATTCTAGGAGTCATAGAAATTTCATTTTAACCTGAATTCATATTTCCGAGTGTTAGGGTAGGGTAGTCTATTGTTCCCAGTACGAAATCGTAGGGCTCTGGAAATACCTGCATACGAAATGACTGCAGGTCTTAAGTGGCTAAGCCTACATACAAACAATTGTTAATTTTGTTTATGTTTAAAAACGAGTGGACATGTTTCCGTACTGTCATATAATTAAAACGAACACTTAACGTCAGCTTGGATATCTTTTTATTTTGACGAAAACTTTAAAAGCATAAAAATTTAAATTTTTGGGCCTTAAAAAATACTAGACCCTTCAAGTTAATTTTGTGTTTCTTTGTACCTAAAGTCGTATGCACTTTTTGTCGTGTGTGTGAAGGAAGCTTTACGGATAAATCTAAACTGGTCAGTTATCACCCTACAAAAGCATTACCAATACAACTTAAAAAAAAAAAAACAAGGCTTTGCTAAGGTCCATGAGCAGGTTGAACAGATCATTATTTTAATTTATGTTGAACCTTGGTTGAACTCATTTGTTGCAACTAAACCATCTTATTTGAAGGACTTCAAACTGCCGGCGTACATTCTTTATTTACACAGGACACGCTATACTGTATAACACAGTAAATGGATTCAGCTTTGGAAATAACGTAATCAAAGTTTCAAACTGAATTACCATTCTCTGTTGACTCATAAGATTAATTATTATAGATTCTAATCACAACTATAGACTATTCATTTCCATACAACTTACTCGTTAGCAAAATATACGTTCCCAATCTCTTTAAACATTTCACCATCAGAAATGATGCGTCATGGTGGTTTTGCAGAGACGATCACAGTGCTTATTTCGTAATTTAAATTAGCACTATTCTAAACCTTATATTTTTCTTGTTTAATAATCCAAAATAGACCTTTTTAATCAACTTAATAGCGGTTTTGCATAAGGTAATTAGTTAAAATTTCCCGCGCACCATGGCGAATAACAAAGAATAATTTAAAAAATACATATAATAATAATAATAATAGTACATCTTTTACAATGCAAATAACATAAAAAGAATATGCTATATATACAGTACATATCGCCCGTTTATCCATAAATAATGATGCAAATTTTTATCGAAGAAAGTGGTTTACGTATATCTTTCGAAATACGGGAAAATAACTTCATTTTAAGCAAACTGAGGAATTAATACTATTCCCTCACCGTAACATTTTTAATTAGTGGATGGATACAGAATACAATATTGCCATCTCTTAATGGATTAATCTCCCATATCAAATCTTTAACCCTTGGGCATATTAGAGAGTCTCATAAAAATACCAGCAACATTAAACAAAGCCTAACACATCTGCATTTTCAATTAATTACTTTTCAAATATATTACATCTATACAGTATGTTATAATACATCTACATGACAGATTCGTTACCTAAAGAGAGTATATATACGGGTGAGAAGTGGAGTTAAAGTAGGATTTATAGTGATTTAGCCGGTGCTATACGAGGAGACAACCGGTCGTCTAGAGTCAGCTGGACTAAAGGACTTTAGTGTCTTTCCGAAAGTTTGGACAATGTAGACTTCTGACCGGCTTCTCGTATTGAAGGGCTACCATATACCCTTTAAAAAATAAAAACCCCGCCATTCACGTGGAATATTTTCAAAATAATGTTCAGATTTTATACGGGGCAAAGTTGAATGGTTGTTTCTTAAGTTATTACTTTAATACAATTTACTTTGGTATCTAAATTCCAACACCTATAGCGATATACAGTATATATCAAACACGAACCGTGGATTTTCTTTCATTATCAATTTGCAAAGTCTTATTGTTCTCAAAAGCAGCCAGCAAAGATCCACTCCAAGTTTAACGCAAGTTTATCGATCGGTGTTTAACGGCCCCCCTCTACCGTTCTTCGACCTTTATAACCGCTTGGCAACACTACCCAGTTATATTTTCACGTAGAATTTTAGTTTACCAGCACGTCGTCTCTGCTTCAGAAATCGAACGCAACGCGCTCACGTGAAACTCTTATTATTCAGCGTTCGCTAGCTATAAACCGTATGCTGCATTAAAAACAACGCCGTGCACACACAAAAAAAAAGTAAGAAAAATATTAAAAGTAAGAAATGAAACTTTCCGTAGCCTATACTCATTCGTTAATTTTGATACTTTTGTTGTTGGTTAATTTCTGCCAAGTAAATTATTATTAATATTGGGATAGATAAACGAAACAAAACAATCTCTTTAGCTGGTATTAGCGCAAGGCGGCAATTCAACGATACAATCAGTTCCTGGGTATGGTGGCAGATTTATATCGTATTTGGCCTCCAGGTTGGGTGGAACAAACCTCCCTCCGAGAAAGTGGTACTTGCCTTTAAACAACTTTGCGCATTTTTTCGGGGCCGTCAGAGACACTAGACATTCGGGTTGAATTCCGTCAGGGTCACCATCTTCTACATCCCAACCTGCAAATAATTTAATTTTAAATTAGTAGTTTTAATTGCAATACAAGTAATAAACCAACTGCACTTATGTTATATGAAAATAATATAAGCTTATCCATGAATTTTCCCGCCTACTGAGACTAAACGTTGATACCAGGAAATAAGGTCTCTCGCCACTTTACTGAGCTAATTTTGCCTGCAATAGTAGGCTATGATTCTGTGACTGGTCTTATAAACGCGTGAAGCATACCGGTAGCTAGTGAGGAATCTACGGATTACAGGGGAATACGGATAAAAACGCATCCGAAAGAGCCGCCGCTGAAGAGATATTTTTTATCCTAAAATTCCTACCGATCGATCTCGTTCAGTTCGTATGATCATAAGCCTCACACTTGGCAAAAGTATTTCCTACCACAAAGGTCACCTAAGTCTATCGCTATATCGGATCATGAACAACATCTCTAAATTCTAAAAATCATATTATTCTACATTATTTTGTCTGAAAGATAAACATTTTTCCAATAAAAAAAGAAATCACCCAATTCCAAAGTGTAAACGGCATTCAACTCGTATTAAACTACCAATTTCGAACACTATCGCTCTTAACTCCCTCCCCCCTTTCGGAAAGATGAGCAAACCATAAGGGAAATTCTGAAAAGGCGAAATCGTCAGCTAATAGCACAAGAGCGTTGGCTTATGTTTGGTTGCCTGGTGCAATGCAGGGAAGACTGAGATAGATCGAACAGTCATCATGTGCGTACAATATCGTTAAAGGCAAATGGGAAAAAATGCCAAAGAAAAACAAGCAAAATCAAATTATTTCTCCAGCTCTTATAAAGTAAATCGATTGGTATTAAAATTTACTAGGATGGACGTATATTTTTACTCTTTTGTTATTTTATAAAAACAGAAGCCTTTGTTTACGTAGTCTATAACGTTGACCTATTTCCGTTACTAAACATCGACGACCTGGGATAAGCAACATCCACGGACTCGGCAAATTTTGTCTTCAGGGTAATCTTATTTCCCTCGAAGGATCTTTAACGTGCAGTGAGCAAGGGAACCTTCGTTTTTCTTTCGTTGCCGAGTGAGTAAACCGCAAAACGATCGGCACCCGTTGATTTAAAATGGCGAAAAACAATTTTAAAAGTGATCTATCGTGATGATTTAATAAAGAGTAAATTTTCGTTTGAAGAAATAAGAAAGCAGAAAAAGAAATAAGCTATTCGCCTATTCCCCAATCCAAAATCCATACTGTCATACCGGGTTTTAATTCCACGAGCAAGACTTCATAGAATGTACAACTACAAAAAAAAAAAAAAAAAGAATCAGGACGAGGTAGCATATGGAACAAAGTAATATTTAGATGTACCACAAATCAACCAGCAGTCAACACTATTAGGACGATGTTGACGACTGCATGCTTCTCATCAAATTTCCAAATATAAGTTATATACGGAGTAATATACGGTATATTACTAGACGGTTAGACTTGCATAAGAAGGTAATCTCAATTCAAACCGAATACAAGATCAGCTGCAATAATCGAATATGAAGACGTTCTCATGATACCATATAATTCAAAGCCCGAATATTCATATTGAAGTGGAGGTACTCAGGAAACCGCTGTCCTCGCTTATAAGAGGGTCGCTTAAAATGCCATACAGGAAAAGCCTTTTAATCGGACAAGATATAATATATGGAATATAAAAAGACATGCCCGGAAGTAGTGTTTACTGTGGCAGCGTTGCATTATCTCGTATACTTTATTATTGATGATGGTTAATGTATGATGAGGGAATTAAATGTCGTGCGCCGAATAATAACTAAATTACACCTGACATTTTCATGTGCTTTTATTATTGTTAAACTGCAATGTTACGCATTTTACGATGTGAAAAACTTTTATTAAAAAAAGATGCTCCGCTTCGATAAGCTCCTCACGAGGATTGAAAGAACTTGAGCCAATTATATGAATCCAGGACGAAACTTTCGCGAAAAATTTTCAGGGGTTGAAATTCTAGGTATTTTATTATTTACTGTATAATAGTTCTATTTTTAATACAGTTGGTCTAAAACAGCGATGCAAGGATGTGTGTGTTCGCCACCTTTCTGGAACAATTTTGAAAGAAAGGATTCATATTTCTCCTTGGCCTTGATGTATGAGAACAGCAGATTCACGAACCACAGGAAAGAGACAGGGGGCTAAAGATTTTCTTTAACAGGGATAAGATCGGTAATTTTTTTTGTTACTGGTGAAGTTTAAAGTTTAACCCCTTGTGCAATTTAAAAAAAAAATCAATCCTTGAAATACCATTCATTTGAGGCTTCGAGTAAAGAAGAAATAGCAAGCTAGATAAAAAGTGAAATAGAAAATGTCTACGATGAAAAGCTGATAATACTCTGTGGCTTTCGTGTCAAAAGTATGATGAAGGAAAGCCCCCAGAAAAGAAATATAAAATAGCGGGAAGTAAACAGTAAGAGCTAAGTCTGCTTCACTCTGCAGTATACAATCAACATCTATCAAGACTGCACCATTTTCTTTCTTCAGTTGAAAGCTATTTATATACTGTCAAAACAAAATTTTTCCACAGCATAGGCTACTGTCTTTATAAAAATGCAAGGGAGGAAAGAATCGTGGCATTTGTGATCCCAGGTTCCTGAGAAATGTCAAGTCTAATTGTTACGTTACATACTCTTGCATACATTTTGCCTCGTGTGCACAATAAAGGCGGAACGATGTCCTTTCCATCATAAATTCAATTTCTACGCAGTCTTGCAAATACTGTAGCTCTAGATGCACATAATATAAAACTCCCCTTCTTCCGTAATACGACCATTACGCAATATCATTACATATGCCGCACAACCTATATCTAGAGCCTTTAAACCAGCAATTTTGCTGTAGATATATGCATACGGAGTGATAAGCATGCGCATTTTATCCACCTTTTCCTGTGTATTATGCATGGTTAAAAAACTATACTGTTTCTTGATAAAACCTAGTCTGCATATACATATTATCCAAGGTTATAACATCAGGATACGTATATGAATTTTAAAGTGTTGACAACAAACTCATATTATTATG
Source organism: Symphylella vulgaris (assembly GCA_034698405.1). NCBI lineage: Eukaryota > Metazoa > Arthropoda > Symphyla > Scolopendrellidae > Symphylella > Symphylella vulgaris. Next base: position 578 of record JAQGBM010001667.1, on the reverse strand, counting down.
AGTATGACAAATATGACGGCTGAAAAACAATATAACGGTTCTTGTTAGACCAGTATAAATCGTTAAACTCGAATGGCATCTATACTCGTTACATACAAATACCCAATATTCCAATTACCTAAGTTACCGGTAGCTTACATTGTTATATATTTTTTAACGTCTGCGTGTTCCTACTAATAGGATTAAACCCTGAGCTTTCATCACATTCTTAGGCCAATTATGACTGCAAAGGTTCTCCTTAACTCTTTTAAAATACTCTTTGCGTGCAGTTACGAGCAAGAGAATCTAAGAGGAACTGATACTTTGAATATTTAGTTGAACATTTGAAATTTAGAAATATACATTACTTTGGTTTTTATTTCTCGTTCAGTGGGAGCTATGAATAACATTAGGAGATTTCAATAGAAATATAAAACTAAATTACATTACTGTATGACCTAAGTTAGTATAAGTTTATCCATTAATATCCGTACTAATGCACATTGCGCAATCCTTTGATATCAGGGACCCGAATCGGAATCGGAATCGGAATCAGAATCGAAAAAAATCGAAATTATTTACGTATCAGAATCGAAATC
>JAQGBM010001666.1:0-10289 GCA_034698405.1 Symphylella vulgaris | reverse complement strand
TATAAGAAAAGAAACTGTATTTATTATTTTCTTTAAAAAGTAAGTCCAGCTCCACCTATTTCATAATAATGATGTTCATTAGAAAAGCTACAGAGAAAGCCCCAGTATTATACCTTATACTTCTTTTTACTGAAATATAAATAAAAAGCATTAGTGCAGTTTTATTTGTTATAAATGTCAACTCAGTTGTCGTGAAGGGGAGACCACCTAACGAACATTATTCCGATTTTAACATGCTTACCACGTTGTATTCGTTTGTACAAAACAATAACCTACATTCAAACAATCCCTCTCCTTGTCTTTTACAGAAGACTTTATACATTTCAGTTCAATCACCTTCGTCTAAGGTACCCGATCATTCGTCAATATCATTGACTTTCATGCACTTTTCAATAGACATAGTACTCGTATAAGAACAGCAGCTATATCCAAAAATTTTAACAGCTATGATGCATTCCCAAACGAGTAATTAAACTATATCTTTCCGAATGATCAAGAGACACGAACTCAAAAGTCTATACCCTATACGGTATAATTATATACCGTACTTCAGCTAATTTTTTATATAACTTTGTAAGGTAACGTCTAACGTTACAATCATTAGTCCCTTAATTGTGGACATTATTTTCTAACCTTACGATCTCAGGAAGGTTCAAAAAAAGAGCTGCATGGAATTGTCAACAAAAACTTGTACTCCAGAAATATAATAGCCTACCGGCTACGGCTACATGCGGCTACTCATATCTGCAATCGAGTCTCTGCACTCGTACTAATTCGCCGCTAATGCGTTAACGAGATTTAAAAATATGAGTCCCCAAATTGTTCTGGACTTATTGTTCCTTTACACAATTATTACACTGCACTCACTCGTCAAAGCCTGCATCTAGCCTCTGATAAAGTATTGTAACAGGACCCCCAGGTATAATGGGGGGAAGGGGGTTGGGAAATATGGCAGCCCCTGTACCACCAAATTTAGGACGAAATTTTTAATTAGGCTATAACTTAATTATTGTAAAATGAGACGTATTTTTACTTTTTAAGGTATTGAAATTTTCGTATAGAGAATAATAGAGTAGAAAAATAATACCGTATATAGGCTATGTTATGGAAATTATTAGGGATAATTTAAGTTTTTTTAAAGGGAGATTTTCGGGAGTGGGTAATAGGGAATCCACATCCCCAAAAATTTGCTTGGATAAAACCCTGCTCTGATAGAACAAGTTTCGAATTTGCTATATAGCTGAGGCTGATGATTACAAGATTTACAATTCTTCCTGCATCTTCAAACTTCTCGATATTAACTTAGGCCCTAAACTAAATGTTCATGCATGAGTTAATTGAGCATGTAATAAGAAATAAAGGAATTTGAGCGGTAGTAAGGATTCTGAATACGAGGCCCGTATTCAGAATCCTTATACGCGTGTTTAACAAAAAATTTAGTAAAATCACGGGCTTAATGAGTACGAGTATTTAGCTTGAGTTTGAGCGGTCCTGCGGTATAGTAAGGATTCTGAATACGCCAATACGGACCTGATCCTTATTCAGTCTTGACATTCAAGCATTTACTGAATAATATCAGACAAGATACCGTACATTATTAAAACATGCTACTTTTTACAGTAAAAAAATATAAATCGTTTTTTCTCTTCTTCGAAAAGTTATGCAAACAACCAATGTGGGAGGGAACAGGGATATTGAGAGTTCACTGAGGGACAAGGACGTCGTCACTTTAACATCTTAAGTATTGTTTAAATATATACTTTGCTTGTTTCCTGGAAACCTACTGTATAGTGTTGTTGAATAATCTCTTATACATCCCGCACCTGTTGCTGTACATTCAGTCGTAATAAAACTATTAACGCGTAATCCTTTACTCTGACGTCATTTAAACTATAAACAGATTAATGATGATGATGAGGTGAAGATATTCCAATGATATAAACAACGTTTAGTATAAGAGAAAATTCAAATTATGTGAACTACCAAGATGTTTCTATTTATACAAACAGAAAAAATAAATAAACTTTACTGTGCTATAGCTGTGATAATACCGCGTGACTTACGTAGCCTACAGTATATTAATTTAGACTTACGGTAGTGAGTCATGAAAAATAATATTCACTTACCCTACTTCATTACGCGGGGTTTTTTATATTTAGCAATTAAATAAGAATCCCTTACTGTAAATTTGTCGTTAACATGTAAAAGATAACGGGAACCTTTATGTTAATAATGAGCCACTAGAATTCAATGCTATGAAACCATGTACTAACGAGTTAGTAGCAATATTACAACACCCTTATACCTTCGTACATGTTATAGTAAGTTAGTAACATTAACAAATTAAGCATCAAACATGATGTCCAGCTGGTCCAGCTTTTAGTTTGTTGATTATTTCAAACGTTATAAATAAAAGTGGTTGTTAAATGGCACTACCGTTGAATGAAATACGAAGCTAGCTTCCATCATTCTATCCAGTATCCATCCAGCATTTTCAAATCCGCTTATTCATGTCAGGTTGCAGTGGGATCCCCAGGATCAGGGTTATCCAATGGTCTCGTACGTTAGATCTTCTGTAAATAGACCGAAGTCAGATGAGCAAATGTCTACAAATATGGTGTGCTTAATGTGCCGTTAGCAAGATTGGTATAGAGAAAATACCGGATATATACCTAGTAGATTACAGTACAAAAGCACATCATATTTTTAGGCATTTGCTCGTCCGACTTCGGTCTATTAGGAGCATTCCAAGGCTTTCGATCCTTACCGACAGATTGATATTACAATATACTCGCATTACAATATTATTATTTACTCATATTTAGATCAGTTCTTTGGTTATTCATATTAGAAATAACTAATTCCCACTCCTTACCATCACTGGATGCCTTTCTTACTAGCATGACCCAGAAAACAAACAAGCAAATAATAGTGTCTCTCTACTTCGTCCCGAGTTTGCATAAAAAATATGCATGTCGTACATAAAAGTTATAGCCTACTCATACTCATACATTCAAGAGGTTGAACACAGAACATACCTTATAGTGTTTAAATCGAAAATGAAAGTAATATTCAAACAAATAAATCTTAAAAACAGTCATTACTATTATAATGATATTTATTTCGTTTCTCAAGAAATCCCACCCATTTTTAGCTTTAAAAAAATCATTGAATAGAACAAGATTATAGATATTTTTATGCCTTTATGATGCTATAAGAAAAATAAAAAAATTCAATAAGACATTAAAAATTCTTAGTTATACAAACTTCATAACCGGTGTCATCTAGGCCTACATTATTATTATTATACTCTTTTTAAACAGAGTTATTTTAGCCCGAGGGAAGGTCTGAAGATATCAGCAACCTCGAGTGATGCTGGATGCTGGACAATCGTGCTGGATAAATAAGAACATTTTTCTAATGTAATGCAATAATAAAACGCACGTATGCATTTCGCTTTTGGATGAGCGATGGTTTGACTGCATTTTTACATCTTGTTATCGGGTAATTTAAATTCTCACTTTTTCCATTTTATAAGACTATAAATATACCTTTATAAGAGGTAAATTTTCCTAAATAAGGCTTTTAAATAAATATAAAGCAAAATAAATAATTGTGAGTTATTTATTTTATTTTATTATTATTTCATTTTCAATCTATTGATATCTTTTTTTGCACTGTTGGTGCAGTTATATGCTTTCAATACTGGTTTTTAACTTTTCTTTGATTTCTCTTTGACATCCATCTTTGGTAACTCGACCATTGGCATTTATTTGGATGCCATTAAGTAATTTAAGTTGACGATTACTGGATTGTTTTTATTCATCAGTGCCTCTGCATATCTTATCAATGCCTGGGCATTCAATGATCTCTTTACTGAGAGGGAGCTACTGTTCAGTGGTGTAGAATGGAGCCATTTCATACTTCCTATGCATTCTACGATGGAAAGAATATTAGAAATAGACAAAAAGATAGTTAATTGGATGCTGAAAGATGTTAATTGGACCGATGAATGCATAGGAAGTTTGGAAAAACCCAATCTACAATACAGTAGCGCCCTCTCAGTAAATTATTAGAAGTTCATTGAATGCCCAGGCATTGATAATTATTAAGATGCAGAAAGCACTGTTATTCATTATCAGACTACAACTCGTAGTCGTCCACCCCCAAAAACGCCTGCCCTATAAGACGGGGTCCTGTTAGATATTCCAGCTCGGAATGCCGGGACCGGGAGTAAAGGCCCGAAAAATTAAATTATCATATTCAATTTACGTACTTATTTTGTTTAAATAAGTTATGCCATTGAGTTATGCTGCTTTAACAACACATACGAAATTGGTATAGCAGTGGCTGATGGTCCGTGATTTTTACTCTGTAATTGTAAAGCATGGTTATTTTAATAACACGTACAGCTGACCATTGTTGGATAATTATTTTGGAATCCAGGAAATCTATAATTACGTGTATAGGCTACCTAATATTATTCCTTTATAAAATTCCAGATAATGGTATTTTGATAACAGTATAAACATTGGTAAACATGCATTATTCTCAAGGAAAAAAAAATTAAAAATAAAGTAAACGCATTTTACTCGCACTTTCTACGAATTGTTAACTATTTTCAATGTCAATATTATTCTTTCTTTCTAAATCAACAGTTGAACGTGACAAATTAAATCAGAAGGTCAAAAACTACGTGTTACATAGTATACATAAAATACATTTTAGTTAATCAAGGAGATTTATATGGATGAGTCAAAAAATAATGTTTGTTGCTATTGCACAGTAAAGATATCTTATTAAAATGAAAAGTCCACAGTGTCCGTCTAATTGATGAATAAAACTTCAAACACCAGTTGTTGTTTGAAGTTTTATTCATAAAAGATATCTTACATGTACAGTATAGGACAGGTACTCGTACGATACTAAGTTATGTACGGAGTATATTTTAATAGGCTACATCGTTACATTACTATATCTAGGTAGGCCTATATCAGGTATTTTTTTATAAACACTACGGTAACTTATATTATTTTACATCAGGTAAGTTATAACTGTAATATACAGTACCGTATGTTAGATAAAACACATAATAATCGCATTCATCATCATCCATGAGTTTATTTTACTTTGCAGCGTTCAACTCCGTTTTGCACAAACTTTTTCCTTTTTTACATATTGCCTGCCATTTTTCTAGCTTCATCCCATTATATCGTGTCTAGATCATACAGCATCCTCCCATCTTCTATACGGAATCGTAATTTTCTCCGACTATTTACTATAACTGTTGCGGTATAATCTGTGTTCTCCCATTCTCTGAACATGGCCCCACCATCTCAACTATCAAATCTTCCTTAATCCTATCGTTGGAAATATTTTCTTGACATGCTTCCATCCACCGAATACACCTATTAGATAAAACACACCTAAATTAATTAATACCGTATGCAGAGAAAATACTTCCATATGCCCTACATACTCGTAATTGCATTAACATAACATGCGTATAACTGGAAGCTGTAGTTGTAAGTTAGACATATTAATGTTCTTTCTTTTCTTAAATTAGTTAAAAACTTGATAACAGGTTTGTGTCTTATTAAGTCTGGGTGACAAAATTAATTTACTCTAATCTCTTAGCTATATATGCAAAGTATACCTAGGGTATAGTAGTAACTAACACATATACGAAACTAGCTTTATGCTAGTCAGATTTCTTAGAATACTGGGAGGAAAAATAACTTGAAGTAACAGAACCAGGTTGAACACGCCACTGCTGTTCAAGTAAAACGTCGCTGATATTATTATTTATTGCTGTTGCATAAAAAAATATGCAGAAGATACCTGTTAAATGTTAATAACTTACTGTTAACGAGTAATCTGTTTTAAATTGCTGAACAGTTATATCTCTTGAATTTTTAACAGGAATCGCACAGAATTAATCATTTTCATACAGTTTAAAACCTTTTCCAAATGGGGCCTACATCTCAAAACATGCTCCTCGTTTCCTTTGTGGCCTTTTAATTTAGTAATAATAAATCTCTTTTTAAGTTGGAAGTTTATTCTCCGGACCAGATAGTCCATATTAAGGTCCTCCATCCATCCAACGCCTTATTCTTTTCCTTCCCCGGCTGCAGGCTGCATCTTAATTCTTAAGTTATTCCCTCATCTTCCCCCTCATCTTAATACCCATTACTTTGATCCAGTGTAAGTCTCATACGTAAAAATATAATAATTATTTCTAATGCAAAATCTAAGCTTTTTTAATTCAGTGTATACATTTAACTTAGCTTGAGAATGGACAAGCCTTGATATAGTGTTAAATTGTTAATGCTTAATATTTCCAGACATATTTCATATTATGATATTCATGTTAATTTTTTATATTTATTACAGAAAGATATAACCTCCTTAGTCCAGTGAAATATATACGAGTATTATCTCTCTCCAAGATCTTGGCCTTTCTCTGTAATAATTAATGTGATTATTAATGACTAATTATTCATATTAATAAATCAATTTATTATGATTGCTGTGTAAATGTGTAAAACGTAATTAGTGAAATAATACAGTACAGTAGTATTTCCTTGTGCATTAACTTGTGTTCAAATTAATTATCATGAAAAAAAAAATACAACCATAATTTTGTATTTTTGATTCTCATGTTGATCGTCATCGTTTCAGAATGATTCTAAAGACATATTATTCAAATGGATAAGCTCACCTTCCTTGAACAGGACCATGCAATATTTGGAACATAAGTAGGATTATTATCCTTTTCGGTGGTACAGGGAAATACAGAGATTAATGGAAAATAATTAACATTGCTTTTTAACACCTCTCAACCAAAACATTCGAAAAAAAAATCCGTAGTATTCCAAAATATTAAACAATAGATTTAAAATCCAAATAGGTCCCTATAACCAGAATAATAGAAGACTTTTACTTGCAATTATTGACACAAAGATCAACTTCCTACGACTTGTTTTGATAAGTAATCCGGAAAAAAAACTTTGGGTATAGCCTATGTTTGTTTACATTATTTTCGGACTACATTATTTTTTCAAAAACCACAAGTCCCAGAAGTTGATATGAGTAGAAATTGAGTACCTAGGCCTACAAAAGATTTTTTTAAAATATTAGCTGGAATGGCGAAGTGGTTATATAGTGCGCCCGCTTCGGATGTCAAGGAACCGGGTTCGAGCCCCGGCCGGGGTGAGAAATTTTTCCGAGTCCTATGGCATTGCCCCTGTACGACGGAAAGAGAAGGACTCTGGTCATGTGAATTTGTTTGTACGTTAAAGACCCCAGCTGGCAAAATTGTCCCTCTCCGGACGTCAGACCTTGGAAGCCGGTCCTCATTACCGGTAAATGCTAACTACTTTAAAAACGCCGACCCCTTAGCGGAAAAAGGCTGATGATAATGATTAGGTGTTTTTTTTATAAACACCTAAGATTATTCGAAAATTATAATAATATTCGTCTGTTAATAGCCTTCATTCTATTGTTTTGTTTATAAAAAACACCTAAAGTCGATACACCTTAAAAAATTAAAGGTTATTTTTTTTACATTTTGAACATTCTTGCATAATTATCATTATTTGATTTTTTTTTGTCCGTCATATTATGACCTCCACGAAGGTGGAATGTGGTATTTCTCATTTCAATAATATTGAAAAAAGAATATCCAAAGATTATACGATACGGTATCTTCTTCGCATATATGGTTATTTCAACAACAGGGTTGTTAAATCAATTTTACACACTCAGCTATGTCCACAAAACACACCCAAATAAGGTTCAAACCCCTCTAATAATATAAATTCAACGAATACACAGCCCACACAATTGCATACGCTCTCAAACACATACTTTCATTGAAACGACTTCAAAAATACCTTGGGGTTAAATAGATATTTTCATAATACAATCTTTTAGAAGAGCTATAGGAAAAGACAACAATCATTATTGTTATAATTGCAGTATTTTACGACTGTATGCAAAAATCTATACAGATTTCAGATGGGCATACCTATCTATTGATACGAAATGTAAAGGCGCAGATTAACATCAATAATGTATATCCATTTCATCGAGTCGTCTCGATCAGTACATAAATCTCAAACAGCCAAATAATATGTGCCTATGGATGCAAAGCCAAAGTATAATTATTTTGTGATGAGCAAAAGGAAAAAAAACATTTATAAGAGTACCCCCAGCGGGCGAGTAATGCATCATTTTGATTATATAACTATACAGTATACAACGAGTTGTATTTTCTGTTTGTGAAACAATAATAAAAACACATGAGGCTGATCTCGTATTCAATGCTTCCAGCTAACAAGGTGAGGTTATAATACAAGAGAACACAGAGATTTAAAGTTATTGAGAGAATTTTTACATGTTATTTTGTATTTTATAGCCGGCAGAGATATTGTAATTTGGTGAATTAATCGTCGAATGACTGTCTCTGACCGCATCCATTCATATTCAGATTTAATGTATTCTGGCCTGTGCGGTGACATTGCATATGTTGCTATAATGCTATGATGCATAAATGTTACGAAATTTTTATTGCATAAATTACAAAACTATATATCCTGAAATAAAATTATACATTTTTTTTTACTAATGTTGTAATTAAAATAAGTTAAGAAAAAAAAAACTTAAAGCTCCATAAGAATCTCCAAACAACACGGTTTTGTAGATTTCATTTCAAATGTACCGGTATTTATCCTATTATGGTTAATTTTGTAGGTTTACGAGTATAGAGAGGGACCATATAATTAATAATGCAACGAATATATTGGTAAAATATGGAAAGAAAAACAACTAAACAAGGGTGTACGTATAGCCTACTGTTTTTATTATAATGTGATAAATTGGTAATCAGAGAAAAATATACGGTAGGAATTTAATTTTTATTAAAATCCATTCAATCATATATCTTATATTTTATTAAGCTAACATAATTATTTAAAATGATTTACTGAAAAGGCGCTACTGTTCAGTTGTATTATAGATTGGGGTCTTTCCAAACTTCCTAAGCATTCTGCAATGGAAGGAATAATTTACAAATTCCAATATCTATCTTTTTTAGCCAACGACATCATAACAAGCAGTCGTTAATAATAATTACCGCTTCTGTGGCTTCCTTCGTTTTAGTTCATACCTAGCAATTCTTCCATCGCTGAATGCATAGGATCTTTGGAACATCACTGCACTGAACAGATTAGGGCCCTCTCAGTAAAGAGATTCCTTGATTACCCAGGCATGATAAAAGATACAGGAGTGTAGTACGAAATTAGTTTGTGAATAAAAAATCTCGCAAAAAGATTGTTAGTACGTATATATGGCAACACTGGAGCGTTCATCTTTGCCTCGGGCAAGAAAGTTTGAGTTTATCCCCAACAGAAGAAGGGGTACAAACTACAAACACAAGGAAGATTGTATATTGAAATAATCGTATACGTGCAGCCTCCTCGTCAAGACCCTGTGGTAAGTTGAGATGCTGCAGTTCTTGTCTTGTGATGGGTTTAGAAAAAGAAGGAAACTCGACGTCGAGTAAAGGCTACAATTTCAAAATTTTAAAGAAATTACATAACAATTAAAAATTTTGTATTAGAGAAATTTTAAGTAAAACAATTTAAAAAGTTATTTATAATAATTTTATATTTGAAAAATTGATTTTCCAAACATTAATTTACAAACATTTTTAGATTTTAATAAAAATTCTAAAAATATTGAAAGAAATATTAAAAGAAATTTCATACATTTTGTAAAAAAAAATTAACAATTAACTCATCAAATTATTTCAATAAGTTACATTTTCCTTAAAAAATAATACCGTAGCTAGGCTCGATTCGTGCTTTGTAGGCTACTGTCTCCAGTAGTACGCAAAACTTTCTGATTGGTGAATTTTTATTGTTTTGTGTACTACAGTAGGGCCTACCGGAGACAGGTTTAGACAGTCCCCAAAGCACGAATCGAGCGCAGCTAATGTAACTTTATATAGAATTTTTGTTGGGTTCTCCGTGGGTAAATAAGCATAACTTAGCTTTACTTTACTATAATTTACTGGAGTAACATAATAATTTTAAAATTTTGAACCAAAACACTTAAAATTATCCTCGCCAATAACGATTGTGATTGCGCAGGCTTTATTTTCCTATACAAGAAGAAAAGGTAATAAAAAAGATGATCGCCTTAATATATTATATTACACAAAGTTTGTAATTTCACATTCTTTTGTACGTGTGGACTGGCAAGTGACGGTATAAGAAAAAGTTTCA
>JAQGBM010001665.1:0-10290 GCA_034698405.1 Symphylella vulgaris | reverse complement strand
GGGTTGGAGTGGGGGGGGGGGGAGGTGCGGAGGTTCAAAGTGTTAGGATAAGGCTGGAGGGGGGGGGAGAGGCTGTTGAGTTGGAATGGTAGGTTATGGCTTCTGTAGTTCCGGTTCCGGTGGTTTTTGAGCTGCCTGGATGGTTTGGAGCCATTTCAGGAAGATCCCGTGTGTTTCTGTGCCGTCCGTGACGGTGTAGATTTTTTTCGTTTCCATGTCAAAGGCATAGAACACGTGAGAGTTTTGCGAAAAATAAGCCTCATAGTCCTCTGTGCCCACTTTGATCGAGCCAAAGTGGTCCCAGTGTGCCAATGGGTATATTTCCGCGTCTTCAGGATGTTCCGGGTCGATGAGTTCAAGGTCTTTTTCTGCTCTGGTGGCGAAGGAGATCGTCCTGATCTTCTTGCCAACAAAGTCTTCCGGCGAAAGGGCTTCGCTGGAGTTGTTTCGGGTTCGTTTTTCAGGTTTCTTGGTAGGTTTTTCGGTTTCCGGTGGTCCTTATAATACTGCATGTTGTTAGAGTACCGGATGATTTCCATTTGTAACAGAGACAATTTATTGTGAAACTATTGTGACACACTAAGTCTAATGTGATAAAAATCGTAAATGGAATAGTAATAAACAAATTAAAATATTAAATAGAGCCGTAACAGAGGGGACGGAAAATAGAAGTTTTTTGTCCCCTCTGTTACGACTCTATTTAATTTTTTTTTTAAATAGAAAAATTATACTTTAATTGATATTAATAATATTAATCTCTATTTTATATGTAGCTAATTAATTTCTTATTACTTAGTATGGATAATTTTATTTTTATTTATTACTATTCCTTTTACGATTTTTATCACAGTTTACTTAGTTTTTTGTCCACTCTGTTACAAATGGAAATCATCTAAAACTAGTTTGGACGTTGACGAAATAACGTGCAACACCTAATGTGTTATTAGACATCTACAAGGCATCCATCCAGTAATGCACCCAAAAAAACACAACCCTTATGGCTACAACGTGGTGATTATAATAAAATAAACAGAGAAAGAAAAGAGCTTTTGAGAAAACATCTCTCAAGAAAACATGAAATGTTTTTATAAAGAAAACCATTATTTTCTCTTTTTAAAATTGAAGTGCTGTGCACAGCACAGGTAAAATGCTGAATGTATACAGAATGCTCTATTTTATATCTGTTCCATGAACTTAAGCTTTATTATTATATAGACTTTTCTGCGTACACATAAAGTACGTTGTAATATTATACAAATAGCCTAATGCGAGTGTGTTCACCAACCACCAACACCCATGACAAGTTGTTATTATACATTTGATATATAATGCTACGTATTTTCCTTTTGATAAAAAGCTGACTGCATTATTTTTTGTTATCTATGAAAACCCAGACCGGTATATTTCATATTTGTCTATAATACAAAGCCTGTACAAATTGTAATGTACACTACACATTATTTCAAAGAAAGGTAATAATTTACACCTTAGCTTCGGTTGTTGTCGGGCCATGTGGACTATAGCAGCTAGAGGACCTGGAGGGGTTATGTATAACAAAATTTATGTTCTGCATATTATATTGGGGATATGTTTCTCCCCTAATGACAGATCCATAGCCCGAATAGGACCTTTATTTATGTCCAGCACTTTTTAAGAAAGGCAGGCAGTTTCGCGTTTTCTTGCAATTTTATTGCACAGTTAGCAGTATGAAAAAGCATAAACAAAATTATTATTAATGTGGATTTTATCTAGGAATATTTTTATAACTTACTAAGTTATATGCCTAGGCTATTACTGTAGATTTTATATAGACCGAACTATTCAGGGTCAGCCCCATTGCCCACGTAGACTATCTATGGAATGGTAGAACCGTAGATTAGAGACCACTTATAAGTGAAAGGAATTTAGCTGAAGTGGACATATGAATTTAGAATGAGAAAATCCTTATTTAATTAAAGGCTATATTGCTAAGTTACGGAGGCGATAGGACGACCCTATTAACCGCCCGTAACAATATAACTGGAATCCGGTGTATAACATAGATCTCATTGCTCCCTGCACTATTAAATGAATCATTCGGATCGGAACACACTTGCAGGAAAAAGTTTGTTCATAAGACTGTTATGATCAAGGTTATGATGCTTAGCCTTAGATGATCACAAAGTTCTTCAGCTCCACAGGGGCCCTGATGAGTTAGATTAGACTTAGAGCGAATAGAGCCTACTGTAATGCAGCTGAATGACGAGCGGCCTTTCGAGTTTCCTTAGCTTAATACCTAGAATTTACAAAATAATTAATTTCTGTCAAAAAACAGGGCTACAGGTAACAGGAGTTAGGGCTAATAGAAATGAAAAGATAGCTAATTTAGCAAAAACTACAACATTATCGCAGACAACAGTGACTCCAAACCTAAATAAAAGTAAATTATACGAAACTTATTATTCCGCTCTTATACCGTAGGTGTCTCCTTCCCCAATGCCCAGACGTGTTGGTTTCCATTACAAATAGCCTTGCTCCCATTTCTCAATATGTAATCTAAACTTGACTAAAATAACCGGATATTGTGGTTAACGTACTTGCCTAACATAGACCGAAGGGTAATAAAATATTCGGACGACGATATAGGCTAACTTCCATTATTAACAAATAGCCTAACAGACGTATTAAGGGCGTTGGATATAGTAAATTGAAAGTAGGCTATCAAGAAAATTGTGAAATTTTTTCCTATGACAATTATATTATTACATCGATATCCTTCTGATAAGATTTCCGGTTTAAAAATGATACCGTAGGTCACAGAAGAAATACCGGAGATTTTAGGTTCTAAAGTTGCATAAAATATTCGTACTTCCATAGAACCTATGGGATACCGGTACAGATCGAATTCTGGAGCTGATTCGAGTATCTCTAGAATTTCGAAACTTCGACGGTGACCTATCTTTTTTTTTTAAACGGAAATATCATCAGGCTAGGGGGGGGGGAGGGAAATTCGCGACATTCTTGATACTTTCATTTTTAACATGTTATTTCCTATATCAGCTGATGGTAATGATCCACAATCCAACGCTTAATATAAGAATCATACATTTACAGGCAAAATTAGCCCAAGAAGGTGGCTCTTTCCCGTCGAATACTAATCTTATAAGTATAACAAGTAAATACAGAAAAAGGATTTACTCAAAATTTCAAAACATAAACAGAAGTTTTCATGAGCATGCAATCATAAGTGTACAAGAGTAACCTTTAAATTTAATGTTTTGTAAAACGATACACAATCTAATCTAAACTAGCAGCGGGCGCGATTTCCAAGATCTCAGCAGGTATAATTTAATAAAACAGAATATTTAATCATGGGATATTAATATCCGTCCAAGTAAGTGGAGGTTTACGTGCGGACGTGCAGTTAGAATCATTTTTCATCATAGGCTATGTCGTATAAACATAATCAGTTAAATGGATGCTGACCTACTTGTGTACCTTTTTTTAACCTGATATACCCAGACTTTTATGATATCGTCTATATGCGGACTAATAAACTTGTACGACTCTATATTTTTATTTCTGAGATAACTGTAGCAGTTAGGTTTTTAAAGACCCGACAAAGACGTAAATGACTGTAATTTTTTATCAGTTATATAGGCTAGGCTAATAAAAATTGGCTGAACTTTATGTTTGGTTTTTTTTAACAGTATATAAGTCTTATACACTGATAAGAGTTTCAAAATCGGATTTTATTATGGACAATATACCACAGAATGCTTGAATATGCGGCAAACCAAAAGGCCCCTAAGGGAAAGCTCGTGGAAAGTTCTACGAAATGATGGTTACCAGACTAATTAACTTAATTGTTAAGTTATCACAGTTTCATAGAACTTTCCAAGATAATACGAGTATTTCAAAGGTAGGATGAGGAACTCGGGGGTAAAGAAAGTATGGAGCAAAGGGCTGAGATGGTTAAAGTATTGGGGTATAAGTTAGTAGAGGTTAGGTTTAGGTGATGTGGGGTGACAATTGAGGAAAGACAGAATTCGAAGAGATTGTGTTACTTACTGTATTATAAAGGTAGAAGTAAAGCGTATATTGAACTGGATTCGTTGACATTAAAGAAAATGAGGGAAAACAGGCTGAGGACGTAGTCTGGCCATGCGGTTAGAAGAGAGAAAAAGATTATATACGGTAATTTCTTGGAAGACCTTGGGTGGAATTCAGAATCACAAAAACAGAGTAAAAAGATTGTCGTAATTTTTTAGAATCGAGTGTGAACATTTTCACGTATATTGGCTTATTCTTCCTCAATTATAAGTTGGGTCTTTGTTTTTTATACGCACGCCGGAAAGTAGGTATGCCAACTTTCATAAGTTGTCAATGAGTTGCCCCCCTCTGATTTGTGATTTTGAATCCCACCGATACTTTGACTTACAATGCTTGCGGGTGATGTTTTATTCCCTGCTTCTGTTGCGAATTAACATAGTTTAATTGCTAATTATTATTTATTTTTAATGAGCTCTAAAAATGAATATAATAACATCCTACTTCCCTCGCCAAATAGGATTACAAAATGATGATTGCCATAGGCTAAGTTATTATCCTTTTCTACAGTATATACTATGGAATAGGTCAATATAAATAATTGTTTATTATTGTAATTACTCTGTAATATTGGCGATCCAAAATATCAATACAATCATAGCTAGGGGGCTATTGTATAGCATCGCTTTAATTACGCGTGTTTTTAAAACAAACCATGCATCCGTGTATACTTTTTCAAGATAAAAAAATTCTGTTGTACAAGATGAATGCTTCGTCTCATAACTTTTCCTTCGCCTTTCTGAACATTTTCCTGTTCACTGAAGTCATATCGTAAAACAACTTCTAAATTGCGCTGTTAAAAGACTTTAGCCTATAACAAACACATTTTTCTAGTCTTCCTACACCTTATAGTTCCATAACTTCCATCCACGGAAGAGTATATACGGTACCCGAAAAGGTTGCCAAATTTGTTCAATTTTCAACAAGACGATATCCATGCAGTTCCCCATGCGTATTCACTATATTTTTAATCCGGATTCGGAGTTCGGACTGGGACGAGAATTTTTCAGGGTGTTGGCTGTATACGTTAGGGTATTCTTCTTGTTCTGATAAAACTCGTGGAGTTGGTTTATCCTTTATGAGAGTCGAGAGAAGCTGTTTCATGGACGGTGGACCCCATTCTGTGGTCCCATTCAATCTGCTTTGACCTAAAAATTATTTTGAATGCTGTAGGTTATGGCATTGCCCCTGGTATGTACAACGGAAAGAGAAGGGCTCTGGTCATACCCGCACTCGCACTCGTGTGAATTTGTTTGCACGTTAAAGACCCAGCCTTGAGCTGGCAAAATCGTCTCTCTCCGGACGTCAGGCCTTGCAAGCCGGTCCTAACTACTTTAAAAATGCTGACCCCTCACCGGGAAAAGTCTAATGGTGATGATGACTGTAGGCTATTGGAGTATTGATTGGCCGACTTGGTTTACACTTTTACAGTAGGCTATAATTTTGTAGAAATAAGTTATTGTTTGATAAAATTTGATTATTTAACCTCTGCGTGAGCGCACAGAGGTTAAAACCGTATTTTTTATTTATACTCCCTGCTTTACGGGAGTGCCGAGTAAACCATTTTGTCCGCGCGATGAAGTTGGAGTCTTTAACGTGCGGATAAACACCCACACGAGCAGGCTCACCAGGCTGGGGTATGAATGACCACAGTCCTTCTCTTTTCGTTGTACGTACATCTAATATGCTAGGGACAATGTCCTAAAACATGCTAGGGACAATGTCCTAAAACATTTCATAAGACCCGGAAATTTTTTTGTCCCAGCCGCGAGGCTCGAACCCGGGTCCCCATATAGGCATCCAAGCTGACGCGCTACCGCCTTAGCTACGGCCCCATGCTGATGGATTTTTGAAATAATGTAGCTGAAAAAAATTAATAATTCTTTATCGATTGTATAGGCTAATGAGCCGCCTTTGTCATTCCCTACATCTTGGTATGTCATGGGGTTGAGAACCCAATTATCGGTGCCGCAGAAGATTTTTTTGCTCTTCGCTTTTCCGATACCTATTCGAAAGTTGGCAACCCTAACCCGTACCCGGTTGTTATGGAAACTAATCTTCGACAGACTCAGCAGCCGCACCGAGTACATAATATACTTCGGGGGAGGGAAAAATCACCTATAAAACTTTTGTCATGGGCTTGGAGTCTCTTTTCATATATTGAGAACCGCCGATCGAGAGATTTTGTAAAATGATGGAATCGGCTTATTGAGTCCTCATTGTATATAACCGCCCCCACCCCCCAAAAACCAAAGTACTATACAAACTTTATTATGAAAGATGGTATATTTCATAATAGACACCCGCTAAACCTGAAGATGATTTTATGGCCTTTTCGAGGTTTCGATATGGTATTTCACCCTAATTTATTATTTCCGCCTTATAACGAAATACGTACTTGCCCTATATTTGAAGAATGATTATTATCTTGCTACCGGTAATCATTTTAAGATAAAGAATTATATTATGGTGTGGAAATATCGTTGTCATAATAAAGTCAGTGTCAGACAGCAATATAAAAAACTTATAATAGGTTATACGGTACTTTTAAAGACTTACCAGAAATTTATGAAAATATTGATAATTTCGCAGAGAGCAAATGGATGTACCGGTATATAAGTTATAATAAAGTTATCGACAGTTTGCGGATTAAACTATAGTTCGTAATTTCGTATCTTAACTGGAAAGATCCAATCTAATTATATTTTCTTATCGTAAAATTCGTGAAATTTTGTGGCCACTTCTATAGAACAAAATACCGGAGCTTTCCCATTGGAAAAATACACAGGAACTCCCGTTTTTCGTGACGAATATAAGTCGCCCCTGGACTCCTACGGTATAATTGTCCCTGGCAAATTTTATCATGGTATTGTGACCTCATATCCTTCGAAAGGCACCCCTGCTGAGGGTCCTGACTTCTAAAGTTAAATTTTAGGCTGCTACATTTAATTATTAGAGGTTTGCTAACCTCAGATTTGAAAGCGTAGGCGATAGTCCTATTATTTTAAGTCAGAATAACTTACGTTAGTATCATTTTAGTCAGAACCCAGCGAAGACCACCCATCTTACCGGCAGATCCGATGAGCCTCAGTCTCCTTCACTATGATATCATTTACCGTTTCCCCAGAGCTGCAGAGCTAAATTATTTACTCCCAGCAAGTCCGTGACAGCATAAAAAGCAGTATAATTACAAGAATTAATATTACCGTAACTTATTTTGCCCCGTAGTTTATACTTTAACTTTATTTTCAATAGAGTTCTAGCTGAACTTCTTTAATGAGAATAGAGTTCTGGTTTCCGCCTCTGCCTTTCTATTCTTGTGAAAATGAACGATCGAAGGCAGCAGACTACATACTAGAAACACGCGTGTCCGGCAATTGTCGTAAATTTGTTGTCACAAAGTAGCTAGTATTAAAGAAGGATATTCAGCTTGTTCGAGGGAATTGAATTCAGAACAGCTTGCTCTAAGTTAGGATTTAGGCTACCTACGAGTATCGCAAAAACAGATTCGAAATAAGGACTTATAGCCTATAATGTAAACACTAACTTTTCATTCAGTCCCGGAACTTGGCACGAATTTATATGATATGTTTTATAACCAGGAACAAAAAAAAACTGAAGAAATATACACTAAGACACATGAAGTTATATGGGAAACAAAGGACGTGCTTAGAATGGGTCTGGCTTGCACGTGCGAAACGGAAGCTCCCGGCTTTCGTCCAATCGATCAGACGCTGGGAAAGGGGAAGCAGGAAAACATAAGATTCGTCATCATCCCCGATGCAATAAACATCAGCATTTCCATTTCGGGAAGCTATAACATGTAAATATTTGATAACAAGCCATTTTCAGAGTGTTGGGGATAATATGAGCAAAGGAAATAGAGGGTCAGAAAGGTATTTTTCCACCTAACTTAGCTCCATGAAAGATTATATCACCTCCGTAACATGATATGTACTGTACTTACAGGCTACTTATATTTACTGGATGGCCAAATTTAGGTAATGGCCTTGTGTTTGTTGGCAGGATAAAAATTTTATAAGATGGGGGTTGAGATTACGTTAGTAAGAATATAACTGGAAGAACATTTCTGTTTCTTAATTTACCCTCCCCCCGGCGCTGTGGTGCCAGCTGCTAATATTTTTGTAACGAAATTGTATACACAAAAATAAAGACATACGTTTTATAGAGTTTTTTTTTTGGGGTGGGGGCCCTGGGGGGTTATATTAATTTATTGATATTATCTGTACTGCATAGTTTTTACCCCTTATAAAAGGGGGTTAACGTAGCGGCATCAATTACTAACTTATATGCTACGGTATATTTTTTATAATGCACTTCATACTATAACCAAGCTTAATGTTATTTAAGGTACTGTATTAGTAAATAAAATATTATTAATCTGTGAAAGATTATATAGACAAATTACTCGCGACACTTAAATTCCTCAATTGCTTAGGTTTCCGAATTGAAAGATCAGAGCTCAGATGATATAGACAGATCTATCTAGGCCTATAGATTGTACCGAATGCTTTTATTTGCTAGACAAGTTTTCTATATCACAGCAGAGACAGGCAGCAAACCGAAACGACGACCATGCAAGATACGATAAGATAGACTATAACTTAATATACGAGTATAACTATACTCGTATTGTGAATCTTGGAAACAAACAATTCGGAAATTCTAGTTTTCAAGTTACCGATATCCTATAGTATATCTATACATATAGGTAAATTATACAACATAATTATACTGTATAAGTTAATACGTACGATCAGTATACCGGTAGTCTAAAATTTATATATAGGGATTAAAATGTGTGCGGTCAACAGTAATTTGATTGGGTCAATCTGGTCGAAAACTGCATGAACGGCTGTCAGATCCGAACTAAAATCCGCTTCAAACGCTACATTTCTGTTTCACCGATATATATAAATGTAGTTTTCTTCTTGTGGAGAGATCGATTCAAATACGAAAAAATATTGTATAAGGTCACAGCATAAAATGAAAAAAAAAAGATATAAGTTTGAGAAAAACTCAATTTAACGACAGCATAATTTTTAACGTTTTCGAAAAGATAGGCTCCTATCTCTCCAAAACGAACATGTATAAGTATAACTTATTCTTTCAATGCATGGTTACGAAGAAAACATACATACTCCTAGGCTATTTAAAAAATTGGTTGGACAGAAATTTTTTTCGAAATTTTTTTTATTTTAAACAATCACCTATACCTGTTTCGGATCAGTCGGATTTGGGTCAAAATTAGGAGTGAGAAAGGCAGGCATAGATAGCATTACCGTAAGCAGCACCCTTCAAGCAAATAAAATAAGCTACGAATTAACCAAAATAGGTACTGACATTTATTTGCCACCCCCCACAGTCATTAAATTTTACTTTGCACGTCGCCGTCTAAATTAGTTACCCAAAATATAACAATAAGATTGGATGGATGGATCGCCAAGAATTTATCGTTAACGAAATAATTGCCGTCGAAGTAAAAACAGATGCAGCGCTGAATAATTTAGGGCATTTGTCGGCATCCCCCACCCTTGGGAAGCATAAACCCAGCATATCCTCGCTTTCAAAAAATAATTGCAAAGTGCATTAACAAGTTACAGAAGCCAAACACTGGATGGATGAAAGAATAACGAGCTAATTTTATCTGATCAGGCAAATGCGATGGTATTATATATAGGCTATATTAGTTTTTGTATACTGGGTATATCATAGGCTATCCGCTATATTGAACTATTATGCAAGAAGTGCGGGTCTGAACATGATGGCGTCTGTTGATAGCTGAAAGTAAAGAAGGATTAAAATCCATTCCTTCTCTGTAATTATGATCAATATCCGTTATAACTTAGCTGAGATTTTTACATTCTAATTAAAGTTCAAAAATGCGACAAGCTTAATGTAGTCAGGTACCTGATATCGAAAAATATGCCTGGAAAGTGAATTCTGTTCCGACATCGGTGGAACACCGTGAAAATTGGCACACTGGACAATTAAAACATGTAGAATCAGAATCCGAAAAGTTCGCATCTCTAGGACCTGCAGTTTTTTTTATATAAAGGGTGTTTCAAAAAATTTCGGAAAATTAAAAATCCATTTAAACAAAATTTAATCAACACTTCTCACCGAAAATTGGCACACTGGACAATTAAAATATGTAGAATCCGAATTTAAAAACTTCAC
>JAQGBM010001664.1:0-10291 GCA_034698405.1 Symphylella vulgaris | reverse complement strand
AATAGAAAATGTATGCTTGGAGAGAAAAAAGTGCATGGTCACGCTGACTTTCACTTCCTTCTCACCTCTAATTCAATGGTATAACTTATTACAGTCTGTACAGACTACAGACATGTTTAGGAAACCGGCTACACGGCTAGGCTAGGGTCTAAATAATTATTATAGGATTACCACATAATAATTAGTTATAAGTAGTAATTAAGAATATTATGTACAACATAAACAGTGAACAAGTCCATTTAGGATCTGATAATTGATTAGGCCTATTATAAATATAAAACTTCATTAAAAAATGATTAATATAAAAACCAAAATATTTCTTGGGAAAATATATATGAAAAACTCGGTATTAATAATGATTGTTAAGTATTATTTTAAAATACGGCTGCACAAAAAAATACTGGATATAAAACTTTTTATTTTGTGACGGTTTAATTTGATATATGTTTTTTGTTTGTTTTTTAGCAAGCATGTTATAAATTAAACTTATAACCCAAAAATTTAACATTTTTACCGGATATTATAATTTCATGATGGGTAATTTTCCGTAACCAATCGAAACAGAAATTCCGCGTCGCTCCTGCTTCTAAATTACCATGTATAGAAATATCACGTAAATCACACTCAGATTTAAAAATATATTTACTTTAATACCGCGTCAGTCAGACAAACACAAGTCAAGTGTCTTTTCAAATATGGCTGTGTAACTGGAGTAGAACATAAAAAACTGTCCATTTTCTACCGACACAGACCTTTTGTATTGGCAACATGACTGTATTATATCCACTTTTTTATACGTTACGCAACCAAATTTTAAGCTACATTCACCTGACACATTTTGGGTGTATTCAAATTATTAAAAAATATATTACACAATCAAATAATATAGGTCTATTATTTTATAAATAAGAAAAATTGTAAAATGTGTTACTTTGAAAATTTGAGATTACAGGGATAATATGTCAGAATAAATAAATACATAATATATTTTAATATATTTTTAAGCGTTTTATTTGCTCTCTAAATTTAAGCGACATGTATCAAAATATTATGTTAGTGTTTTTATGATTATGAGGACAATAATTAGTTTGACAAAATTAAGATGGCATAATGATAAGCATTTTGTTACTCGAAAAAAAAAATATTTCAAGCCTATTCTTTCTATAGTATTGAGAATATTGAATTCTTCTTTTTTATTTTATAATAAAAAAATTATTCTTTGTAAAATTTGAAAAAAAAAAAATTATTATGCATTTTTTCTAAACTATTAGCAGGAATTACTGTTATTTTTTTCTGTAGCCCCACTTGACTTGTGTTTGTCTGACTGACGCGGTATTAAAGTAAATATATTTTTTTAAAAATCTGAGTGTGATTTACGTGATATTTCTATACATGGTTATTTAGAAGCAGGAGCGACGCGGAATATTGCTGTTTCGGTTGGTTACGGAAAATTACCCATCATGATATTATAATATCCGGTAAATATGTTAAATTTTTGGGTTATAATTTATAACATGCTTGCTAAAAAAAACATATCAAATTAAACTATCACAAATAAAAAATAAAAAATTTTATATCCAGTATTTTTTTGTGCAGCCGTATTTCAAAATAATACGTTTAATTCCGAGTTTTTCATTTTATATTTCCCCAAGAAATATTTTTGTTTTTATATCAATCATTTTTTAATGAAGTTTGGATCGTTTTATAATAATCAGTTTATTCAGTTATCAGATCCTAAATGGACTCATTCAATGTTGTAAATTCTTAATTAATAAGTGGTAATCCTATAATAATTATTTAGGCCATAGCCGCGTACCTAAACCTTGCCTAAACATGTCTGTACAGACTGTACCGTAAAAAGTTACACCATTGTAAACTGTACCCTGTACAGCGTATTACACTTTTCTATACCGTATTATTATTATTTTCTATTATACCGGTCCATTCTTCCGTACTTCTGTTAAACTTACAGCCAGAAAATTAAAGAATGGGATTGCCAAAACTGAAAAATCGCGTTAAGTTTGTTTGTTGGTTTGATTTTATAAAATCGCGGCCTCGTGTATTTAGAAAGAACCACAGAAGAAGATTATAATTTATAAGGAATAAATTCCGAGTTTATTTTGAAAAATTAAATAATATTTTACAAAAGGAACATTTTAAAATTTACAATAATGAAAATGAAATAGTAAAAAAAAATTATACAAAACATTAGGCAATAACAAAAGTGGATAATATTATCCACTTTTGGCAATAATAATATACCAAAATTCAAAATTTTTCATACCGGTATACTTTGTACAAGAATAAATTAATAACGCAACCCGTTCAATATGTCGATATCTGATTATCTGTTTTGTTCCAATCAGTGGCACAGTATTCGAAACCACAAACGCAGATTTTAAATTATTTTAAAGAACAGCAGTATCAGCTGTCCACAGATTTGGAACTACCTGACGTCGTGTGCTAGGGTTTTATGGAAGTTGCACATTCTTAGCCATAGTGTTATCCATTCATGTTGTTACCCATTGTTATTTGTCATTATCAGCCTCCACATTCCACATCCTCTCTCCACAATAATTTAGTTGAGTTTGTTTTGAAATCCAGATAAATGAAAAAAGACTAGAATTAAATTTAATTAATTTATAATGTTATTTATTTACATATAATTATATGTAATTGCAAAGATTTTTACTGAGAGGCTGAAAGCTGAGACATTTAGCAAGAAGTGTAGGCTAGTTTATAATGTGTGCAATAAAGAATTGACCAATGCATGAGAAGTCTAATAATAATCTGAAGCAACTATTAAAAAATTATGTTTTCCCAATTTCTTTGTGACTGCTGGGTAGGCTATTCTGGGCATTAAGGCTCCTCATGTCCTCAAACTTTCAGTGATGATTGGAAATCAGATTGTTACGTGGGTCTGATGGATATTGTGAGAAATGAGAATCAGTGGCGTAACCAGCAGGGGGCAGGGGGGACGGTCGCCCCCGCCCCTTCATCGACTGTAGCTTGCGCCCCCTCAACCCTACATTAATAGTAACATTTTATTAACAATCTGTCTTGGATTTACTGGAAGACTGTCGCTCCACCCCCCCCCCCCCAGACCTAAAAAAGAGAAACAAATTCTGTTGAAATAACCATTGGCGGACTTATATGGAAGGCCGTGGGGGCGTTTTTTATTTACTGATAGTTACAATTACAAAAATCCCTTAAAATGCACCAAATTTCAAAATATGAGTTAAATCACTGCCTACTGTATAGGCCTACTTAGGATTTAGTATAGGTAGTGGTTAAATTTTACAAAAATTTTCTGGGGTTTCACCCCCGAACCCCCAAAAACTGAAGAATCTGACATATTCTTAACAGACGTATGTTAATTTGACTTAAAATTCACGAAATTTGACTTGAATGTGAAAAAATCTGGGGGCTACTGCCCCTAGACCCCCTCCACATAATAGGGCCTATTCCAAATTTATGAGAAAAAAAAATGTCGGTCCACCTCAAACTTTTTTTTCTGGATCAGCCACTGGAAATATCAGAACATTAAGTGAATGCGAGCCCGAAAGTCCAGGTTAATTGGTTAATAATGGGGGGAGGGGGGGCAAAATACGAGACCTAATTTCACCTCTGCTACCTGGCGCCCCTAGGAACGGTCGCCCCCCCTGACTGAAAAAGCTGGCTACGCCACTGATGAGAATCTAGCCTCATTAACTTTCATTGGATTTCATAATTATGCCATATAAACATAGGAAGGCCAAGTGAGGACTGATTATTCCGTAGGCTACTCTTAAATTATTATTAATTTTATTCAAGAGTCGTAATCTGTAAACCAAGACCAACTTGTGTAAACACTATTAAACACAGTCTTCAGGGAATTACACATCCTTCCTTCCTTGGACATCCTCATTCATTAGGCATCACCAGCCTCAAATTCAGTGATCATCTCTAGTCCAGGATAACCGCCAATAACCTATAAATATAATAATAATCTTAAATAAATTACAGTATTGGGATAGGAAACAATATTAGGCTACTGTACCGGTACCAGCTATATTTAAATTAAAGAACTTACTCTTAAAAGCTTTCTTCTTAAACCTGGTACCTGCTGGTGATCACACAGTTCACACAAAATGATGGGAGGCTACGGCTTTGTTTCTACTTTCTTACTTCGTATCACATAATACTTGTATCATTAGTCATTACATTAATCATGTTTATCACTTAATTCATTCACTTTTAAACCTTAATAATGCATTTGTAGCGGAAATTTTTACACCTTTCCCGCGTTCCCACGGCGAGAGCATAGCCTACTCTATGCGGCGAGATAGTTCAATCGACGATAAATGTTATTTTCCGTAGCCAACAGTACGCTAACCCTGCGTACTAGATTATCCAAAGTCCTAAGTTTAAGGTCTTCCAAAGGCTCTCCTACATCGTATCCCTTTTTCCGTACTCAAATAATCTAAAACTTCGAAAAAACTTCGAACGAAAACACAATATTTCACCAGCTGATCTCACCATTCGCGCAGACATGTGCACTGCGCATTACAATAATTTACCTCACATCGAAACAACAGAGGTGATCGTGGAGGTGAGCAATACCCCAAAATTGGACACACTACGGAATTAATTGAAATAAAATGAAATTTACAAAACAATACCGCTCTAAACTGCCAAAGGGCCGTATGAGGACCTATTTGGTATGTAAAAAAATATAAATAATAAATTTAGAGTGTATAGTTATTTTTTTATGGGACTCCGATTGACGCGAGAGGCCATGCTTATACTATATTCCTTCGTAAAACTACTAACGTACTACATTAATACCGTTTTTATTTTCATTAACAGGCTTTGTATTTATATGTGAAATCCTTTGGGCTAGTCTTAAAATCAGCAAAAGAATGGAACCAAAAGGTAGACATTTTATAACCTATAACTTTGATGTTTGAAACTACGGTTTAAAAAATGTTTTATTGGCTCTGCCGAGTTACGATAATAATTATGTTTAAATTGAATCAGTTTTACGAGTATTTTCTAAACACTACGGTAATCATCTATATTCATGAGTTGTACACAGTTCTACCTGGATGGGAGTACTCCCAGGTTCTATAGACTAAATTTCATGGGGTCGATTGCTGAATTAGTATTAATCCAGGCCTAAGTTCCAAATTAAAGTCTGGCGTTAGAAATCCAAAGTAGTACGAAAATAACCAACTTTAGGCAGCATTTTTGTTTATAATAACTTTTATTTTGCGAACGTTATTTATAGACACTCATCATCTATACGTTGATTTTGCTTTGCAGCGTTCAACTGTATCTCCGCTTCCCACAAACTTTCTCCATTTCCTCCAATCGCTTGCCAATTTTCTAGCTTCATCCCAAGATATAGTCAACCCTTAAGGTCTAGATCATTTCCTACAGCGTCCTCCCATCTTTTACGGGGCCGTCCTCTATCTCTCTTTCCTTCCAACTGACTATTTAGTAACTGCTGCGGTAGTCTGTGTTCTCCCATTCTCTGAACATGGTCCCACCATCTCAATCTAGCCTGCTTCAGCTTCCCCACCCCAACTGCAAAATTTTTAATTAACCTACTCTGGAGTTAGTAAATGTCATTTCCTAAAATATAGGCTACATTTTGGTAAAAATCTACTCACTTAGTGGCACGAGAACCAGCAATTTCACCTATTTAATTATTGATTGCACTAACCGGGTGACGGGTGTTAATGTTAAAACTCTTTGGGTGGATTGCTCAAGTCTAGTTTAGTGTTAAGCCTGGACTAAAGTTGAGATTAAATCCAAACTTGCTATACGTTTATTCAACACACGCGCACGCTTGAGCTTAGTCCTGGCTTAACACCCAAACCAGACTTGAGCAATCCACCATTTGTAATGTTAAAACTACTTTGTAATGTATTTGACATGTTAACGACCATTTAAAAAATTCTAATACGCTCCAATACAAGTCAAGTATCAACAATATTTATTTCAAACTTCGATCGGCGCTTCTGTTTATGAGGTTTACTCTCATTCATTGATAATAACGTTATAAACCGTGTAATAGATTACTGTACAATTCCAAATATTTATTTAACTTGGCAAACGTTCATAATCTGTATAGTATACATATAATATTACTTAGAGGCTATAATAATATTCAATATCTTTTCCAGCCCACATAATAACAATTTTGAAACACCCTAGCTCTAAAAACCCATTTTATACTTCAGCGCTAGCGTTGAGCTCTTTGATATGAGAGAAGAAATCAGAAGACAGATATTGAAACCGCAGCAAAATGCTGATACGTTGGATTCAGTGTTTTCCTCGCATGCTCTACGTTACATAATTCCTAACATTATTTATGCATTTGCCGCTTTAAAAGCTGAGTAAATATATACAGTACACCAAACCATACTGGCAATTGCAAACGTAAGTCACGATTGGTTTACATTTGAGTACTACGTTCTATATACATTCTATGGATGTCTGTTTTGTTGATAATGTAAATGAATGAAATGCAGAAGTTTTCCAATGCCAAAAAGGGATTATAAGTGTAAGACGTTATGTTACGGTATACGGCTTTAAAAAAAATCGTGGGATTTGTGATATAAATACGGTATAAGATAGGGATAAGAGTCGATACATCTTCATATGATAGAATATTTCGAAACATACGAAGTATAAGCCCAAAGAAATGAATAGAGTTGGTGACATACTGACATTAAGTTACCCCCGGTATAAGAGAAAATGAGGTATAAGGCAAATGGAGGTGGTATGGGGCTATGATCATAATATATTAGTTAGACAAGACGTTGTTTAGGAATAGAAAGTTACAGAAAACAATAATAAACTTATGAAATTTGGAGTGGAGAGGGGAAGAGCAAGCCACTTAATAAGGGATATAGGAGAAGAGCAAAACAAAGTTGGAAACTGAGTTATTAGAAAGGATAGGAAACAAAGTACTGTAATAGAAGATGGAAGTGTGTGTTATAGTAGTGAGGGAATGTGGGGTGGATGAGATATTGAGGAGTTAGCTATAAAAGAACAGAGATAAGAGATAGAAAGAATAATTAGAAACTAAAAGGAAGAAGACAAAAAAATTCGTCAAGACTCTCATGAATAGGCTAAAAGGAATAGACTAAAAAGCCTAACACAAAATAATGTCTAAAACACAAAAGCCTAACACACAAAATAGCTTAAAGTGGAGAGTTTCTAGTCAGTTATACTTTAGTTTTTTTTTTAAATAAGAAATGTTAAAGGAAACAAGTCAAAAAGGAAAACATCGAATATCCAACTGAAAATACTTGCGGGTTTCACATTTTTAACATCAGAATGATGCTGATGAGGTCAGCCATTTTTATTTTGCTACTGAGACTTAACACGGACTCCTGGGGATGATACGTATTATTTCTTCGCATCTTGGACCAATTTTTTCCGACAAAATAGTACAATTTTTCGACAATTTTCCGACAAAAATGAGTACAATTCATATTAACTTAACTTATTTCTCCTAGAGTCTCTGAATATCCGAACCCAAATAATCATGACCCCAGAACATACGAGATCCGAACCACAACATAGCCTATAAGATCAAACAACGTCCCCATTAAACACTGCAGCAATCGCTGTTTCAATGTTCCCCCTCTATACAATCTCGTATCATAATCCAACGTGTGTAATAAATTAAATATAAACATAACCGATGAAAAAGCTACATTACAGAATATAAGCTGCAGCAAAGTAAATCGCAGCTGTTCGTAATATTACGTTGTTCCTCTATAGTGCCAGCAAATTATTATGGTCTACGATCATAGAGAGGGAGAGCCATCCGATCTACAGAATGTCCAAAGCTCGTTAGTCTCATGTGTCTCTTTATGAAATTTGATCTCTTTTTTTTTACCCGTGCACGTCCCTACAAAAACGGTTCACTCTCTGTCTCCACTCGTTTCTTGTTTTATACGTCATAATATCGTTGTTGTTATATTATTAAATTTAACGGAATATAGTCATCTGCGTGGCATTCTCGCATCATTCAGTAAACGATTCCGTCTCTATAATCCTTCTGCGGTATACGTACGGTTGTCTCATACATTTTTTCTCCAAGGTCTTACTCTAAGAAGACAATAATGAAAGAAAAACAATATTTGAGACTAATCGATCTGCTGCCATATGGGATATAGATGAAATTCCTATCCTAAGTTTATTTTATGTCCTGTTCGGCTGTTCCTGTATTTATAAACTTCATATCATCTTCATAAGCATCTTCCCATATTAGTATGGAAGTATGTACCATTGTAATTATGTACCAATATAATTTTTCCCATATTCCCAAGCTCTTGAAGTTCCTCTCAAGTCGTATAGTCGGCATATACGGTTATAAAGGAAAGTTTAGGGGGAAAAAAATCAAATCAAACGTCCAAATCTACATAAAGTCTTGATCATCAAGGATTCAAGGATGATTCCTGATTATAGAATATAGAGTAATGATAAGGGGGGAAATGGTTACCGTAGATTGTTTACTGGCTCCCAATTGGCTAATTTTTAGATAACCTACTCTAGGGCTTAGTAAATGTCATTTTCTAAATTTTGGGTTATAATGTTAAGCAAAAATATACCTACGCACGGGTCGCACGTAGTGGCACCATGGATCCTATATACCCCTAACATACTATATCCGGTACGTCCGTACGTAGCATGTGAACAAGCTTTCTCATTTCAGCTAGGATATTCTATTCGTCAAATACACAATCACTGAAATGCTGGTGGGTTCCGGTGTTTATGTAAATAACCTCCATTTTCCAATATGGCGTCCCACATGGTTCCAAGAATTTTAGGAATGTCTTAGATCAATTCCTTGACCTTCTTGAAAACATAGGATTCGACACCAAGAATACAATTCTACTGATTCTGAGAGCGGAGATAACTTACATGTAAATAAATGTAAATGGACGCCATCTTGGATTTCCTATTTTGCCTGATCAGATCACTACGACTCTTGGTTTATGGTTTCCTGATACCCTAAGGATCATCTCTGCCAATTTCCAGCTGTGGTGTATTTTTCTGCCACTCTTTCCACTCATTTCCTTGAGAAATATACCCCTAAAAAAAGGGTAATAAAGTTTGGCAGGGCTGGTGGGTTTATTATTTTTGTGTATTAAATTTTCCGACTGAAAAGACTAAAAGAGGGTTATGATTTGTTCCAAAACATAAACCTTAACATCCTCATCTCATTCAGCTAACTTAACTTATACCTGTAGGCTGTATGTATAGCCTATATATAATATGTTAATAATAATTGCATGACAATAACACATTTCGTATTCGTGTCATCAGTATTCAGTATATTTACAATATACGAGAATAGATTGTAAGTTCTCGATAATAAGGAATTGGGATAAATTAAAGATTTTTTTCTCTATTTCGCAGGATAAATTTAAACAAAAATATTGATACTTTTACAATAGTGGATGTGAGTAACAATTATAGCACTCAATACATAACGACGAACCTCATTAAAAATGTATCAATTCTTTTCTATTTCAACAGTTTCAAGAAATCTAGTTATAGGCCTATTTAAAAACGGATATCTTTTTTACAACCAATTTGCAGTTCTGGGAAACTTAATATCCAGTATGTTATACAATTATACACTTATTTTATCCAATACAAAAAATATATAATTGCTTTTGTATTGATGCTACAAGCACTTAGAGTAATTTTAGAACACCGGGTTAGGGATTTTAGTTCTCTTAATAATAGATAATAGGGAATTTTTTAACGTTAGAAGGTTTTCAAAATCAATATAATCCTGTATTTAGACAGTCGTTTCTAGAAAAAGCTAAGCTGGGATCTAATCCTAATGGCTGATGTGTGCTTTTGAAGTCGTATATAGACGTGCACCTATATTTTCGTTTTTTTTTTTATATACTCCGTACTTAAATTAGACGAGACATATTACCGTAAGAGTTGGATAAGGTAAGGTTACCGTAATAGGTTAATTATTGAAGTAGACTTAATTTTACAATTAACATTATTAACTTTCATCAGGTTGTACATAGGATTCTGTTCTTTTAAGTCAATAGTTCACTTTCCTTCACTTCCAGCGATTCAGACGGTAAGGCTTTGATAATTTATACGAAGGCTTCGGGCATGCTTGGAGGAATGTGAATACATGCCCTTTTGATTTGTGATTCTGGAATCTCCTCATAAATATCATTTATACTCGTATATTTCTTTGCTTCCCATACCTTACTCTGTTTTGTGATTCTGTATGAATTCCACCATCCGCGGGTCT